>JAOXNZ010000091.1:34154674-34166535 GCA_028566095.1 Kryptolebias brasiliensis
TTTGCAAATCTTTTTTAACCTATATTCAATTGAATACACTACAAAGACAAGATGTTTAATGTTCAAATGGATAAACTTTATTGTTTTTTTGCAAATATTCACTAATTTTGATAAATAACTTAAGCTTTTTGGAACATGTTGCAGGCATCAAATTCAAAATGAGTGAATATTTGAAATAAAAGAAACAACCAAAAAAATCAAAGTTTACTCATTTGAGCAGTAAATATCTTGTTTTTGTAGTGCATTAAATGATTACAGATTGAAAAGGTTTTAGAAATCATCGTATTCTGTTTTTATCTATGTTTTACACAACGTCCCAACTTCATCAGAATTTGGGTTGTAGAAGAGTCTGGGTACTGAACTGGCCTTCCTGTAGTCCAGATCTCTCACTAACTGAAAACATTTAGAGCATATTAAAATGAAATATCCAGCACAGAGCCAGGACTGTTGTACAGATAGAATCCTACTAGCCTCAGACTAGAATGGGACACAGTCCCCCCCCAAAAAACTCCAGTAGCTGGTCTCCTAGATGTTTATAGACGTGTTAAAAGAAGAGGGGTTGCTTCACAGTGGTAAACATAACCCTGTCCCAACATTTTTGAAACATGTCAAAATTACCTTAGGGACGGCTGTGGCTCAGTGGTTAGAGCAGTCGTCCTCCAATGAGATAGTTGGAGGTTCGCTTCCACCAGTATGCCACATGTCAAAGTGTCCTTGGGCAAGACACTGAACCCCTAATTGCCTCCTATGTGTGTCCCATCGGTGTATGAATGTGATCTAAAGCACCGATTAGACGCTATAGAATGATTTATTCAGATTAGTTTTGTAGAGATGTAGTAGAGTGCTGTATGAATGCGTGTGTGGATGGGTAAATGAGAGCACAGATCGTCTTGTAAAGCACTTTGAGTGGCTTGGTTGGCTAGAAAGGCGCTATATAAATACAGTCCATTCAACTTATTTTTTACAAACAAATTTACAATTTCTTAGTTTAAATGTTTGACATGTTTACTATGTTCTATTGTGAATATAATAAGGGTTTGTAAGATATGCAAATCATTGCCTTCTGTTTTTATTTACATTTTACAAAACATCCTAACCTTTTCTGAACTGGGGTTGTACATTAAACGGTTTGAATACTGGATCTACTGGGACAGAAGTAAAGATAAAAAATGAAAGTCTCTGAAATGAAACGTGCATTAAATAAAATCATGACCTCTGACCTTTGGAAAACCAGACTCATCACAGTCTTTGATCATACTGATGAAGTCAATGGCTCTGGTTGCAACAAACTCTGGCGTGAACACCCTCATGATTGAATTCAGGAGCATGGCACTGGACGAAAACAGGAAAACAATTCATCTAATTGATTAAAAAATTCCCAAACATACCATAAAACCCCCAACAGAAAATCTTTGCAAAGACGGTTAATTAAGACCCCCTTCACACTGAATGATGACTCCGCTACAAAGTATAAAACATCCCAAACCTGAATGGCCTGAAAGCAGATTTGGTCTTGGAGAGATCTTCATTTGTGTATTAAGAACACGGGCCATGATAGGACATGGAGGGTTTTGAACATAAACAAAACTTCTATAGTGACGTCATGGTGGTTTATTTTTGTAGTGGCAGCATGTCAAGGTCCAGGGTGGAGCATGATGACAGCATACCCATGATGTGGGGTGGCCTGGGTGCCTGGAGGGTTTGTTGTGGTTTGGGCTTTAGAATTTGAAGCAGGACTGGCCACTCTTGCCTCAGCTACAACTGTGATTCTGACAAGGTCATGGAAACAACATAGTGTAGATGTGATACCCATGGTGGCACCCTAAAGTGGTCTGAGAGAGTGGTTCCTGGGTGGGTGTACAGAGCGTGGTGAGGGAGCAGGAGAGCATCTCAGGTATGCAGAAACTAATGAGGAAAAAAACTACTTGGCAAGCCCTATGAGGGTAGCAGCCTCATGGTTGTTTTCACTCTGAAGGAGGTTCTCCATATTTGCTGCATTTAACCAAAAGACTGTGAAGAAAATAATGGGGTCATAGTCCAGTGTGAAGGGGACTAAAGAACAAATTTCAGCCATCTAAAATAACTCAAACATAAAAAAGTTTTATACCAGTCTAGGTAAATTCTTTATGTTAGCTTTTTACACAGCATTAGATTGTTACTTCAAAGTCTGTGATTACACTAAGACACTGTCAGGCAGATTCACTAGGATGGTGAGGTGCATCTTTTTAGCTCATCATTTGCACCCTCTATCTGCTCTATCTTAGTGTCAGATTCACACAGCAAACTGCTAATTGTTTGCTGGTACAAACAAGCCCATCATGTTCAGCAGGTGTGAGCAGTTTTTACATCATAATGCAGAAGATTGTCGTCGTCCTCGCTGTAAAATCTAAAACAACCGTCTGTCACAAACATATCAGGCACAAAAGTGACAAAGAAAAAAATGTTTTCTTGCAGTAAGCTCCAGGTCGGAAAACTGCATGAACAATATTTGGCTGTACCAGGGAAGAATCACATTCAAGATAATGTTTCTGAATCAATAAGTGACATTTTATCATCATCGTATTTTCTGAATTCCGAACCATCCATCCATCATCTTCCGCTTATCCAGGGTGGGGTTGCGGAGGCAGCAGCCTAAGCAGAGAGGCCCAGACTTCCCTCTCCCCAGCCACTTGGCCCAGCTCCTCCGGGAGAATCCCAAGGCGTACTCAGGCGAGCTGAGAAACATAGTCCCTCCATCATGTCCTGGGTCTTCCTCTGGGTCACCTCCCGGTGGGAAATGCCCAGAACACCTCACCAGGGAGGCATCCTAACCAGATGCCCAAGCCACCTCAACTGGCTCCTCTCGATGTGGAGAAGCAGCGGCTCTACTCTGAGGCCCTCCCGGATGACCAAGCGTCTCACCAATTACTAAGGGACAGCCCAGACACCCTGCGGAGAAAATTAATTTTGGCTGCTTGTATCCGCAATCTCATTCTTTCAGTCACTACCCAAAGCTCGTGACCATAGATGAGGGTAGGAACGTAGATCGACCGGTAAACAGAGAGCTTTGCCTTTTGGTTCAGCTCTCTTTTCACCACGACAGATCAGTACAGTGCCTGCATCACTGTAGACACACCACCAATCCGCCTATCAATCTCCCGCACCATTTTTCCTTCATTCGTGAACAAGACCCTAAGAAACTTAAACTCCTCCACTTGGGCCAGGGCCCCTTCCCTGACTCAGAGAAGGCACTCCACCTTTTTTCCGGCTCAAGACCATTTTCTCAGATTTGGAGACACTGATCCTTATCCCGGCCGCTTCACACTTGGCTGCGAACTACTCTAGCGAAAGCCGAAAATATGACGAAGCCAGTTGGACCACATCATTTGCAAAAATTAAGTCGCGATCCTAAGGCCACCAAAACAAACCCCCTCAACACCTTGGCTGTGCCTAGAAATTCTGTCCATAAAAGTTATGAACAGAATCAGTGACAAAGAGCAACCTTGGCAGAGTCCCACTCACACCATAAACAAGACCGATTTACTGCTGGCAATGCAGACAAGCTCTGGCACCGGTCGTACAGGGACCTAACAGACCAAATAAAAGGGGCTGGTATGCACCATGCAACCTCCAGGACCCTGCTGAGGGTGTAGAGCTGGTCCAGTGTTTCACAACTGGGTTGAAAACCACACTGCTCTTCCTGAATCCTAGATTCGACTATCCAGCAGACCCTCCACTCCAGAACCCCTGAATAGACCTTACCAGGGAGGCTTAGGAGTGTGATCCCTCTGTAGTTGGAACACACTCTACGGTCCCCCTTTTTAAATAGGGGGACTACCGCCCCGGTCTGCCAATCCAGGGGAACTGCCCCAGATATCCACACAATATTGCAGTTTTGTCAACCACCACAGCCCCGCAACATCCAGGGGCTGCCACTGAGGAGCTTTTTAACCACCTCAGTGACCTCAGCACCAGAGATTGAAGAGCCCAACCCAAGGTCCCCAGGCTTTGCTTCCTAACTGGAAGACGTGCTGGTGGGATTGAGGAGGTCTTCGAAGTATTCTGCCCACCGACCCACAATGTCCCAAGTCGAGGTCAGCAGCACACCATCCCCACCATAAACAGTGTTGGTGGTGCACCATCTGCGGCCGCATGTCTTGGACACTCGGGTAAAGAGAGGGGCGGAGCTGTCAACTGACCACTAACTGGTGGTGAGTTGGCCTGGATGGTGGAGAAGGATGCCAGTCAAACCTGGCAGGCCCAAACATATTGTGAGGGCCTGCTGGGAACGTCTGGCGGAGTCCCCCATGAGACAGAGCTTCAACTCCCAACTCTGGCAGAGCTTGGAACATGTCCCGGGGGAGGAGGGGGACATTGAGTTTGAGTGGGCCATATTCTGTGCCTCTGTTGTTGAGGCGGCTGACCGGAGCTGTGGCCGCAAGGTTGTTGGTGCCTGTCGCGGTGGCAACCCTCAAACCTGTTGAATTCCAATAAATAAATTAAATTTCTTTAGGAAATACATATCATCCACTGCCTTTTATGCCAGAGTTTTAGACTAAGATCATGTTATGATGAAAAAAGACAGGGTTGTAGCCATTTCACTGTTAGTGACCACCAGAACCATAGATTCCTGTGGTTTTTCACCCAGTTTCAGGAGTCAGTATCCAGTATGAGGCCCTATAAGTAAAACAAGTACACAAGATTTCTCACCATTCTGGAGAATACAACAAAAACTATAAATTTGACATACCATCTATATCTTGATGAATAATGGCTTTGATTTAGGACATTTTTTCATCAAACTGATTTATTTTCTATAAAAGAAAAGCTAAATCTAGAACTTCAGGTGGGGAAATCTCAATGAATAAAAGACAAAGGTAGAAAAAAGCTCATACTTTTCTCCCACTTACTTATTTGCCAGCATCTTGCATCGGTCCATCATCTCTGTGAGAAGTGACTGATGTGGAAACACATATGGAGGAAAAGGCAGAATTATCATTGAGTTTGTTCCTAGTTAGGATGAACTTTAGCTGATATTTCAGTGTCAGTGTGAGTGAAAACCTCTGCAGCTCTGTAGGCAATGCACTGCAGTATCCAGTTGATGGCAGGAGAGTAGAGGGTCAGGTACTCAGGCACCTCCACCCTCTGCACTACCAGCTGTTTCTGGATATTTTCACCGCTGATCTGCTGGAAGGTGGTGAGCAGGTCAAAAAAGTTCTTGTTCAGGCACTCTTTCAGGTGGGGGGCCACCTCTATGCCCACCTAGATTTCAAAATAAATTTAGTTACAGCCTAAATGGAGGGAGGAGTGAAGGGAGAGAAAACTAAAAAAAAAGGAAGCAGAACCAAACTGACCCTGCAAAGATAAGCTCTGGCATAAGCAGCAACAAGAGGATCTCCAACCCCTCTGATCATGGCTGTCAGCCGAAGGAGGGTCTCCTGAATTCCTCTGAGGAAAAAAAGGTGATGAAATATGATCAAATTTATATCCTAAAGAAGCAGCCAGGAAAGAAAACTGTCAGGACTTACGATCTGTTGAGGAAACGGTTGCATTTAAGGATGGCAGCTTCAACATATCTGTTTCCAAAAGTTAAAGAATCACATTTGTGTAACAAAGCATCAATACAGCTAAACATGTTGGCAATTTCAAAAGCAGAAGCACTGTAAAAACTAGAGAAATTACATTTTCTGTAAAAACAGTGTGAATGCTGAGTGTTGACTGACTGTTGAAACTTGTTGAAAACCTTTTAGTTAAAATAAGCAAAAATATAGATTAAAGCTAAAATGAGCAAAACCCTTGCACCATAACGGCTTTAAAAGCTCAAACTCCACACACTCTATTTTTGAATTGGGAAAGCTCCTCGGATGAGAAGCGAAACGTCTTCAACTACAAATTGAAGTCCAGTTGTTTTTGTTTTTAACCCTTTTTTGGATTTACCATGTCCTGGATGACTGAGAATCTACACCAGCATATAGCTTAAGGCCTTTCCATACTTCATAAGAAGTCACGAAGTTGGCTCTCAGTCATGTGGTTGTGTGACAAAAATTGCATCATTTTTATTCGCATAGCAGGTTCGCCCGCCCCTTCGTGACACAATGACACAAGGCCATGGCTGAACTTTTTCACACAGGGGTTTGTGCCAAGTGTTGTGTGATTGGTCAGAAGTTGTTGTGGGCGTGTTGATGCAAAAAAGCCGATGAGCTTTCATGGAGTCATTTTGCTTCTACTGCTCTGATGAGAAGCAGCTGGCTGAGGCTGTTAGAAAATACAGCTGTCTTTACAACTGTTCCAGCTAAACTTGTAAACTTATGAACTTAAAAAGACCGCAGAGACACAGGAGGCTCTTCATGGCTGTGGTGGCCAGGAGGAAGTGTGCCTTGGCCAGGCAGGACTTGTTCTGTTTGTTTGCTCATTATTGTGCACCGCCATATGTGCAAATGCCAAACAGGATGCACTGTTTCAGTCATTTCAATAAACATGTCTGGTCGGGGTAAGGGAAGCAAAAATCTGTACAAGGACAGGAGAGTTGAGATGCCAACAGGAAGAAACCCATTTTAATGCTGTAGGAGGAGGGAGAAGATTCCTGGGAGTTCTAATTCGAGTGTCTCGTGGTCTATGAAAGGTGTGTGCAAAAACGAACATCTCACAACCACGTGCCCACGAACTGACTTCATGACTTCTTATGGAGTATACTGGAACCTTTAATGATTAGCTTTGTTACCTCACAGCAAGAAGGCCCTGGTTGGGCTTGGGGTCTGGAGTTTGCATGTTCTCCTTGTAAACATGAATGTTTAAGGCTACCTTCAGGCGCAGGCCTCCCTTGAAAAAGATATCTGTGATCTCAGTGGGATTTGCCTGGTTAAATAAAGGTTAAATAAAAAATAAATAAACAAATGCTAAATTCGGCAAAACTGTATCTAAAACTTGTTAAACTAGCACAAAGTATACAGAAGTATTTTAAATTGCAAAAAAAAAAAATGTAAGGAAGAAACTATAAAGAGAGAAACAATATGTTGATGATGTTTATGCCCATCTGTGTGTGTTTGTTTGTATTGTTAGCAAAATATCTTTTGAATTACTCAACAAATTTTAATTAAACTTTGAAAAAGTAGTGATTGGCTGGACATCTACAACTGATTAACTTCAATGTTTATTGTGGTGAATCAACAAAAAAAAGAAACACCTTTACCTGAATACGGCTGTGCTCATTGAATCTACAGTAGTTTCCATGCCAGGCAGGGTTGCCAGATAGGAAAGCAGAACTATCATATGTGCTGAGAGAGGTGTGCTTTCTAGGAGGGGGAGGTTATAAGATTAGTTGTGTTTTGTGATTGGGAAAATGTGCACAGAAAAGGAAGGGGACTTGACTCTAAAACTATCTTATAAAAATGGTAATTATTGTTAATCTGGCAACACTGATGACAGGCTTTCCACGAGAAGTCTTGAGCATGTAAACAGTTACATACAAAATGATGAATGCACTTTTTTTTGTTTGGACCGACAGTGAGGTTGGGTTGCTGCTACATGTTAAAAAGGTAAGTAGCACAAACAGTACATGTACAGAACAGCTATTGACCGCAGCCACTTGTGGTGCACATGTGTGATTTAACATGGCTTCCTTTGAAATGCAAATAGAGGTGTCAGAAAATTGCCACTCTGAAACCTGGGTTTAGAAAGATTCGGTTGGTTTCAGAGGAAGCGAGTGCTGTTGTCATGTACACGAACAGCTAAACCGCAGTAGAAAATCACTCAAAAAAAGCATTGTATAAACAACCCCCCAAAACAGCTAACTCGCTCAATTCTACAGATATTGAGCTAAAATTTGCCGTGGTAGTAGCTGAACATGGTCCACAACGCATTTTGAGCTTAACAATGCACAACTTGCTTAAATTCTTGCCATTAACTGTTGAAATCAGCCCTGTTTGTCTGTTAGCAAAATATCTCCTGAACCACAAGACAGATTTCATTGAAATGCTCAAAAAATAAGTACTGCCTGTATGTTTACAATTGATTAACTTTTACAGTTGACCCAATTCAAGATGCATGCCACAGGTAATCAACATTACCCAACACATAAATGGCTATAACTTAGTGCGTTTTATATGTACTAAGCTAAACCTTTATGTGGTAGTAGCTGACAGTATTTTACAAGACATACTCCAAGTGACAACAGATCACTCTAGATATGGCAATATCACAAGATTGCAAATAACATATTTTTCATGCTTTGACCAAAATAATATATGGTTTGTCCATCATTTTTCACCATAAGATGATCTTAGTCTAAAACTGGTAGGTGATATGCATTCCTTCAAGAAATGCTAGGCCTTCAATTCTATAAGTTTCTATATGAGTAAACCTTTTCTGAATTGTGAATTTGTTTTCAAAAACAAATCAAAGGGTATGGAAAAGGTAAATGAGCTTGAATTTAAAAAAGATTGTGTAAAATAAAGCAGGTCTGTGTTGTAGGATGCTGTTGATGGATACAGTCTGGGTAGCAGCTCTCTGATAGAGGCTATCTTAAAGAACCAGTTGAGGCATGTCTCCTTTGCTGTGTCATTCACATCTTCAATTGTGAAGGAGTCTGACACAAACAGAAAAAAAAGAAAAAAAAAATCAGCAAAAATATAATGAGCTGCTGCAAAGCTAAAGGTGGTATCTCACTGGGTTGCGACTGTTGAAGAGTAGTTGGCGACTTAAAATTGTGTGAAAATTGTGATAAAATATTCAAATTTACAGTTGCAGCCTCACTGAATTCTGTTTGCAACCAAGTGACCAGCGAGCCATGAAAATCATGGCCCATTATCGTGCATGGGTTGGAAAACTGAATTCTGGTTTGTACACTTTATTTTGTTGTTTGCCTCCGCCCATATCGTACCCACCTCAGCTCATTTTGTTTAATTTAATTTTAATCAGTGTGGTTATTGGATCTGGAGGTTAGGGTTAGGAAGTGGCAAAATCTAGCCCTAGTACTCTTGAGACAAGTTTCAGATGCCCGCAACATCTCTTGACTATTTTGGGAGAAAATCTGTTGCACAAATGTTTGAACATGTTCAAATCTCAAGCATCAGGACTGCGAGCCTTTGCAGCTAAAACGAGGAAATCGAGAACTGTCAAAAACATCACAAGACATCCTGGAGACTCCGTTGTGAGTGCTGTTCACCAAATAGTCACAGTAAGATACCACCTTAAAAGCTTGAGCACGTTCACAGGTACAAATAACAAAACAAGCTGGGGGTCCTTACCTGGCAAGGGTCTCGGATCTGAACACATGGTCCAAATTCTGTCATATACCAGACGACCTGCAAACAACAAAGATGTCAGAAAGGCTTGTTTTGTTTTACGGTGGTGGATAAGAGGGAAAGGAAACACACCAAAGGTGTCGAGGATGTCAGTGATGAGGACGAACTTGCTGGGGTAGAACTGGATCACCGAGGTGTCGGACAGAAGTTTGGAGCACTGGAACATGGATTACAAATAAGTGCTGATACTCTTAAAGAAAAGAACACAGTCAGTTTTTCTAGCATTTGGATTTTACCTGGATGACTATTTTCAGGGCCTTGACCTTTTGATCGGAGGCCCAGGCCTCCTTTAGGGACTGGTTGAGCTCCTCGATGCGGTTGGCGTAATCCTGCTGAGAGAGGTTCAGCAGCTCTCTCTGGGAACCCTGAGTACAAACAACCAGGTCCAAACAAGAAGCCTGCTTAAAAAAACCTTTTTCTGTATATAATATATAAAATGTAAGGAAAAAGAACTGATACAGAAAACTTAAGAATGAAGCAAAAAAAAAGAATGAAGCAAAGAGAGCGGACAAAAAGGATCTGGAGAAAACTTTCAGTGAAGAAGTCTTACAGAGCTGAATTGTGAAAACAATACGAGGCAACACTGATTCAGACCAGTGACCAGACCAACCTACCTCCTCCAGATCATCCAGCTCCTCCAGGCGAGTGCGAACTTTCTCAGAAACTGCTGACGATCCTGGATTAGGAGCTTTTCCTGATGATGACATCAATTCAGACAAAAAAGAAAAGAATTTACTTGAATGGCTGCATGAAAAATGGGAGGACAAGATGGTATAATAATGAAAAAGAACTAGATCTCAAAAGGTGTAAAGACATTATTTCAATAATCTTTCCATTGCTTAACCAGATGTTGCAAAGGTTTCCAAAAGGTGTTGGACAGTGTGTGACACCTCACCTTATCCTCTCAGAATGAAAGAGAAACTATAGTGGCCACCCCCTTTTATATACCTGGTACAACATTTCATGTTGTCAACTTTACAGTTAACAGTAACAAAAACCAGAACGGAAATGTTAAACGGAAATGAACTGAACAACTGATATTAACACACAACTAGGAAAAGGCCCATGCGTTTTTGCCCCAAGATACCCAGCAGCCTTTGCGACTCACCCAGTCTCTTTGGATGTTACAATATATATTTTTAGATAGATTTTCCACAAGAAGAATGACCTACTCATTTTAGGTAGTTTATTCCAAAACAAACAATCTACAAAATTATCATTTTTGGATTCCAGTAATGTCAATTTAAGTGTATGTGTTTTAATATAGAGGTTATGAGCTACTGTGCCAAGTGAGAAATGTACCTTTTTCAATAACGCAGTAAATCTAGTAAGGCTCAGATTTCACAGCTTTCCACTGGCTTTGAACACAGCATTACATTTGTGAATCTGGAGCGGACAAGTCTCAAAAGTCACATTAATAGGCAAGCTGATCCATGCGCAGTCATGTTGACTGATCTGTCCGCAGCAGGTGATTTCTGCACATGTATTTGACAATTTGTATGCATAGAATACTCCTACTTGTGCACTTTGAAATGTGTACATTTGAAAAACCGTTTATGCATTTGTGAATCTTGTGGTACACTTGTGAATCTTACTGTACACATAAAAATCTTGTACACTTGTGTGAATACTTTTGAGACTAATTTATCTCCATAAATCCATGTTCGCTGCTTTTGTTGAGCAGACATTCTTAGCTCAAAACATCTATCCATCTATCCATTTTCTTTACCTGCTTTTCCATGCAGGTTACAGGGGTGCTGGTACACATGTCCAGCAGTCAATGTGCAATAGGTGGGGTACACCCTGGACAGGTAGTTCAAAACATATAGACAGACTCTAAAATGCAATTAGAGATAGGAATGTGGTTTTATTATATGTTACAACAGCCTGTCACGGTGAGCTGATTGTACTGCAATGATACAATTAATATGTTAATTGACATATTTTCTAACAAAACTGAACAAATTTTTAGAGGACTTTCTCCTGTGGAAATGTAATAAATGAAAGTGAGCTAGTTCATTTGTAGAGTGAGAATTTAGTTCAGAAATTTTACGTGGTTAACTATAAACATGAATTAATTCAGTTTTATTCTTCATCCATCCATCCATCTTCTTCCACTTATCCGGGATCAGGTCACAGGGGCAGCAGTCTAAGCAGGGAGACCCAGACTTCCCTCTCCCCAGCCACTTGGGCCAGCTCCTCCGGGGGAATCCCAAGGCATTCCCAGGCCAGCCGAGAAACATAGTTCCTCCAGAGTGTCCTTGGTCTTCCACTGGGCCTCCTCCCGGTGGGACGTGCCCGAAACACCTCACCAGAGAGGCGTCCAGGCGACCCCGAGATACTTAAACTCCTCCACTTGGGGCAGGACTTATTCCCTGACCTGAAGAAGGCACGCTACCCTTTTCCGGCTCTAGACCATGGCCTTGGATTTGGAGGCACTGATCCTCATCCCAGCTGCTTCACACTCGACTGTGAACCGCTACAGCGAGAGCTGTAGATCACAGCCTGATGAAGCCAATAGGACCACATCATCTGCAAAAAGCAGAGAAGCGATCCTAAGGCCACCAAAACGGATCCCCT
>JAOXNZ010000091.1:34269951-34288097 GCA_028566095.1 Kryptolebias brasiliensis
TAGAAGACATTACCTACAGTGAAACATGGAGGAGGCTTGGTTCTGTTCTGGGGCTGCTTTGCTGCATTTGACACAGGGTACAATGAAATCTTCAGACTATCAAGACATTTTGGAGTAAAATGTTTTGCAAAGTGTCAGAAAGCTTGCTTTCAGTCGCAAGCCCTGGGTCCTCCAACAAGATAATGACCCAAAACACACAGCTAAAAACACCCAAGAATGGCTCAGAACAAAAGAATGGACTATTCTGAAGTGGCCTTCTGAGCCCTGATCTAAATTATGTTGAATGTCTTTGGAAGGAGCTGAAACATGTAGTCTAGAGAAGGAACTCTTCAAACCTGAGACAGCTGGACCAGTTTGCTCAAGAGGAGTGGGCCAAAATACATGTGGACAGGTGCAGAAGTCTCAGAGAGAGTTACAGAAATTACTTGATTACAGTGATTGACTGAAAAGGTTGGGCAACAAAGTAAGTTCAGAGTATCATCTGTTTTCTTAAGGCCAGTTTCATTAGTTTGTTTTTTTAAAATAACTGTTAAATCAAAATTCAAAGCAATGACTGATTTTCATTAGTTGATTTTTAGTAATTTTTTTCTTAAAATTACTTGTCAGTTTCAAGTTCTTTCAGTGACCTTTTCTTTCTTTAACAAAAGAGTACCAACAAATTTGTCTGAATCTGTATGTTCATATATGTGCTAGTTATTTTGGCTTAAAAAATAATCCTTAATTTTCTGTACTCATTGAACTTATCCACTTACCTAACATTCACCTGGCTCAGCTAATACTGTAGTACATGTGTGAACCACCTAATTCCTTCTACCGTAAACTACCACTGTAATCCTTCTCACCCCATAGCCTGACAAACCACGTCACAGGCCCATGTAGAACAGATTCTAATGGAGGGGTTTTAGGACAAGGCAACATTCTAAGGCTTAGCATGGTGGGAAGCACAAAAGGATTACTGAATTACTGATTGGGCCTGGCAAAGTGCCTAGGTCCAGTGGGGTGAGGAGGCTATAGTTCAGAGCCTAAGATGATTTATTGGGAAACCAAAGAAAGAAAGACAGGAAGCCAATGAGACTCAAATTGATTATGACATATGAAGTAATATTAAATGACTCCAGACTCTCAAAATAAATACAAAATGTCAAATAACCACAAAAAGAACCAAAACAACAATAAAAAACTGACAATAATGTGCGAAACAGTCTGACAGATCTGTCTGGATAAAATAATGAGACTTGTGTATCTGAATCATAAACCTATATCTAGACATTCAACTGGATTTTAGAAGTTGAAGTCAGAAATGGACCTGCATCCCCATAGATTGGTTCCAGAAGAAGTTTTAGACCCTAACCCTAGACGTAAATGAAAGGAATATTGTCCATGTCAAAATAGAAAAACACACCTCAGATGTTTTTTTTTCTCTGGTGTTGACTTTCTATTGATTTACATAGTTCATACCGTGCTTCTGTTCAGATATTCATTTTTCTAATATGTTTAGCTGTAATTAGTTATTTCATGCTTAAAATCATGTGATATCACGTTTGTATGTGGGGGAGTAGTCAGGACTTAAAACCCCATATCTGTGCAGATCTTGGACCCATAAACCAAGTCCTGCTGGTTTAAACAACAAGAAAAGGCAGGGACATTTGGTCTGCAGTCTTTGCTCTAAACAAATGGTCCCTGTTTCACATTCATAATGGCATTGTTTTAAAGAGGACTTTTAACAAGTAAAACATCTTTAGGTGAAATACAAACCAAGTACAAACTCATTTACTCATCCATACACACATTTATACAGCAGTCTACTGAATCTCTACAAAAATATTCTGAATAAATTGTTCTATAAAGTCTAATCAGTGCTTTAGATCACATTCATGCACAGATAGGGCACACATAGGAGGCAATTAGGAGTTTAGTGTCTTGCCCAGGAACACTTCAACATGTGGCATACTGGTGGAATTGAACCTACAAGTATCTCATTGGAGGATGACTGCTCTAACCACTGAGCCTCAGCCACCCCCAAAATCACAGACATCCCACAAAACTATTGTTTTTCAAAATTCCAACCTTCTTGCATTAGTGTAGCAAGTGGGCAGTTCAATCTTGAGATTAACCTTACAATTTATCACATCTCAGCAACTGCTGAAATTTGTTCATCACAGGGAAACCTTTATTATAATGTTTACACCGAATAAGGATGAAACCGAATTTGTCTTTTACATTTTTATTACTAAAATAATCTAAATAAAAAATTAGACTCAACAATAAGTGATTAGGACAACATCTGAGGAATGTCTATTAAGTAATTACTTTGAACGAGGATTTATCAAGATAAAACACAGCAACAAGCAACAACTTGCCACTCCCACACAGACATTGAGAGTTCATGCTTCCTCTGTACCCAAATCAGAAGCACTGGATAAACAGTCTTCTCCTGAAGGCCCGCAATATAGTCTTCAGATTGGGAGTTGCACAAGCCTACAGGCTGACCTAAAGCAGGGCATCAAGAAGGCCAAGCAGATTGAGGAACACTTCTCCAACTCCAACCCTCGACACACGTAGCAAGGCATTCAGATCATCAGTTATTACAAACCCATCAGCCCCCCCTCTGATATCGCTTTTATCAATAAGCTTAACAACTTCACTTGTTTTGAAAAGGACTGCTGAGATACTGCAACCAAAGCAGGACAGACTGCTGACCACCAGCCCCTAACACTCTCCCCCACTGATGTCAGAAAACTACTGAGTGGGATCAACACACGGAAACCTGCGGGCCCTGATGGCATCCCTGGACGTCTGCTCAGAGCATATGCTGAGGAGCTGGCTGGAGTCCTGACAGGCTTATTCAACTTGTCACTGGCCCATGCTGTTGTGCTGACCTGCTTTAAAACCACCTCCATTGTGCCAGTACGAAAACACTTCTGTCTGACCTGTCTCAGTGACTACCGCCCAGTAGCACTCACTCCCATTATCATCAAGTGACTTTTTATCATGGACTTTAATTCAGCATTTAACACTGTCATTCCTCCAAGTTAATCACCAAACTCACAGATCTGGGCATCAGTGTTTCCATCTGCAACTGCTTATTGGACTTTTTGACCAACAGGCCCCAACATGTTTGGTTAGACCACCAATGCTTCTCCACTCTCACCCTAAACACTGGTGTGCCACAAGGCTGTGTACGGAGTCCGTTCCTTTGCTCCCTCTTCACCCACAACTGCAGACCTGTACATGGTTCCAACACCATTATTAAGCTTGCTGATGACACCATGATGACTGGCCTCATCAAGAATAATAATGACTCTTCATAGGGGGTTGGTGGACTGCCTGGCAGTGTGGTGTAACAACAACAACCTGCTGCTCATTGCCAACAAGACCAAAGAACTCCTAGTGGACTTCAGGAAAAGTTTTGACACTCATCCACTCACCCACATCAACGGTGTAGCAACTGCTCCAATCTAGTCAAGAAGGCTCATCCTTGCCTCTTTTTCCTGAGGACCCTAAAAAATAATCATCTTTCTTTCGACATCGTGACAAACCTTTACCGCTGCACCATCGAGAGCATCCTAACCAACTGTATTACAGTCTGGTATGGGAACTGGTCCGACTCAGACTGGAATTGCAGAAGGTCATGAATGCATCATTGGAGCCTCACTTCCTGTGATTGAGGACATCAACGGGAAGGGCAATAAACATTAGAAATGACTCCTACCTCCCAGCACGCAGACTGTTTGCACCCTTTCTTTTATCAGCTTGCATAATTGCATATATTTGAATTTTATTCAGTTTTTACATAACTATACATACCTGTAGCAATAGAAATTTAAAAATACACTATATTGCCAAAAGTATTCGCTCGTCAACCATGACATGCATATGAACTTGAGTGACATCCCATTATTAATCCATAGGGTTTAATATGATGTTGTCCCATCCTTTGCAGCTATAACAGCTTCAACTCTTCTGGGAAGGCTTTTCACAAGGTATAGGAGTGTGTTTATGGGAATTTTGACCAGTCTTCCATAAATGCATTTGTGAAGTCAGACACTGATGTTGGATGAGAAGGCCTGGCTCACAGTCTCCACTTTATTTCATCGCAAAGGTGTTGAGGTCAGGACTCTGTGCAGGCCAGTCAAGTTCTTCCACACCAAACTCACTCATCCATGTTGTTTTGGATGAGCGACATGGATGAGTCCAGTGTCATAGATTGCCAAAAGTATTGGCAATCTGTGACACTGGACTGGATAAACAGACCATCCCCAAACCGCTCCCACAAAGTTGGGAGCATAAGATTGTTCAAAATGTCTTGGCATGCTGAACATTAAGAGTTCCTTTCACTGGAACTAAGCGGCCCTGCTCAACTCCTGAAAAACAACCCCACACCATAATCCCCCCTCCACCAAACTTCACACTTGGCATAATGCAGTCAGACAAGTACTGTTCTCTTGGCAACCACCCAACCCAGACTCATCCATTGGATTACCAGACAGAGAAGCATGATTTGTCACTCCAAAGAACATGTCTCTACTGCTCTAGAGTCCAGTGGCGGCATGCTTTACACCACTGCATCCAATGGTTTGCATTGGTGATGTAAGGATTGGATGGAGCTGGTTAGTCATAAAAAACAATTCCATGAAGCTCTTTACACACTGTTCTTGAGCTAATCTGAAGACCACATAAAGTTTGGATTGTCTGTAGATATTTACTATGCAGAACATTGGCAAAATCTGTGCACCATGCGCCTCAGCATCCGCTGAGCCCGCTCTGGGTTTTTACATGGCTTACCATTTTGTGGCCAAGTTCCTGGCATTCCTAATCACATACACTTTGTCATAATATCACTAACAGTTGACTGTGGAATATTTAGTAGTGAGGAAATTTCACAGCGCCTTGAGGTACACCCTGTGGTCCAATGACCACTGGCACCACTGAGGCCTTGACTCTCCACAACTTCTCTATTTCCTCCTTCACCCCATGATATTTCTTGAGCTTCTTGTGCTCCTTCTTCCTGATGTTATAGTTGCTAGAGACTGCTACATCTATTCCCACTACCTTCTTCTGTAGCTTATCGACCACCACAATGTCCAGTTGGTAAGCCATCAACCGTATGTCAGTTTGGTTTTGGAAGTCCCACAGTATCTTAGCACTGCCATTTTCCACCACCCTTTGTGAAGTCTCCCACTTTGACTGTGGGACTTCCAGTCCATACTCGGTACAGATGTTCCTGTATACTATTATAGCCACTTGTTTTTGACATACAGCTTGATGTCATCCATGTAGAGGAGGTGACTGATGACTGTTCCACTTTGAAACCGGTATCCATAGCCACTCTTTGCGATGATCTGGCCGAGGGGGTTCAGGCCCATGCAGAACAGGAGTGGGCACAGAGCATCACCTTGGTATATGTTGCACTTGAAGCTGATCTGTGCAATTGGCTTTAAATTGGCCTCTACAGTCTTCTTTCATATTCCCATTGAAAACTCCATGAAGGATCTTAGTGCCCTGTTGATGTTGTACAGTTTCAAGCATTCCAGTATCCATGTGTGGGGCATCAAGTCATAGGCTTTCCTGTAATCAATCCAGGCCGTGCACAGGTTTGTGTGTCTGGTCTTACAGTCTTGATATAAGGTTCTGTTGACCAGCAGCTGGCTATTGGATCCCTTGGTGTTGGTGCCAATTAAAAAATGACTGGGTGTCAAGCTTAATGCTCCATTGTAGGTTTTAGAAAGCCGAAATCTGTGACCTACTCCTCTGTTTAAAGTTGTTTTTCTTGTTTGACGTAAATAACTCAACACAAGAGACCCAGCTCTTCAGGACAACACTCAGCTGTGCACCTCCACCTCAAGTATAAGAGACACACTTTTGAGGACTATAACGTTCATATTTTGGACAGAGACGACAGGTGGTTTGAGAGGGGTAGTGAAGAAAACCATTTTCACCCACACTCAAAAATGTGGTTATAAAATAAAAAGAGCCCCACTGTGCTTACAGGATGGCTCTTCCCAGCCTGCTGTTTGTGCTTACACTGGTTACCATAGATACCAGACACATTAAAATACAGACACAATGACAAACATCTGTGTATGTGTGTGTGTGTGTATGTGTGTTGGGTCAGTAAGGTTCATTCTGAGCTGTAATGTGAGACCAAGATGAAACAGTCAGCCATCAGCACATTCCTGTGGGCCTCAGTCTTCTGGGTAGGAGAGAAAAAGAGAAGGAAGGAAGGAAAGAATGACAGAAACTGTAAAACAAGAATGAAGCAGAATGTTGTAAACATGTCATCCACTCAACAATCCAGTTGTCTCTTCAGGCAATTACCAACTGTCTTAATTATTGGCTTTTAACTCCTCCAGCTTTCATTAGAACTGTAAATGCAGTTTAGGGCTGTATGTCTTTGTAGATTATATATAATGATATGTTTTGTGGAGGTTTTGGAGACATTTGCCTTCAGTTCCATCTGCTTCATGATGTTGGTTAAAGCAGGAATTTACTTTCCACAAATATTGTCTGAATATTTGCAAACCAGACCAGAAGCAGCTGAGAAAGGGTTGTCATGTGGTTCTAGGTCCATTAAGTGGTTATTTATAAGCCAATGTAGCTGGTGTTTTGTTTGTTAAAGTGAATTTAAATTAAAGAAAAAACAAACTGAATTAGGTGTCAGTTTAAGATGACTGTTGAAAAAAAAAAGGCCCAGATCTTTTCTTCCAGGCTACAAAGTTTAACAAGTTCACTTCTACAAACCTGACACGGATGCTTAATGATTAGCCTCAGAGTAAATACTAAACATCAAACTTTTAACCTTTTATTTTCAGATTAATGACCTGCATACTTTCACAAATGTAACATGTTGCACCACTGACAACCACTGCAACATGTTGGAGTTAGCGTAATTACTTGTCATTATGGTGTCAGATGAAATACAAGAATATCCAAACATTTTCCAGTTTAAAACCATTCTAAACTAAAGATGTTCAAAAAGTATTTATATAAAGAGAAAGCCTGATATGATTAATTATAATTAACTAATTATGAAATTCACTTTTATAATGAGATAGTTTATGGGAATGTGATCATGTGGGTAAATGTAAATATATTTACTGTATTTACATAGATATATTTATGCAGAAATGAATGTGTGTGTATAAATGGATACATCTGTATATATTTTTCCCTTACATACAGCTCAGGACAGTTATTGTAAAACAGTTTAACAGAACAAATTCAAACAGCTGTTGGATCCTCTACTGCTTCAAGTCGACCCACAGCTGTTGCAAATGGACCTCAAGGTCTAGCAGATCAGCTCTGGGTCAGAGTTGATGTCCAAGCTGAACCCACACATGTTCAGTTGGGGGGCTTGGCTGAAATCAACATGACAGACAGTCCATAGACACACGTGTGTGTGTGTGTGCAAGTGTTGTCTTGTTGAAAGACTACCAGGATTCTGTCTCTGAAGGAGTAAGAAATGCAGATGCAGGATGTCACTGATGTTGCTGAATCATCAGGATCCCTGAATAGTTACCAGAGGTGACCTGAAGTCAGACCCTGTGGATTCCTGCACCATGATACTAGGAAGAACACTGGAGTATCTCTCCATAACATTTGCAGGCTTGATCCTCCCCCCTCAGTGTTGCCATACATATTCCTGATGATCATCCACGATGATGCAGAACTGAGATTCATCTCTGAACATGATACAACCCCCTCATCATCAGTACATGTCTGTCAGTTATGACAACACTTCAAAGCTGTCTCTGCTCTGATGTTAATGGCAGCCTACACATAAGATGGTGAACAGGTAATCCAGCTAATACTAGTCAATGAGACATGACCAACCTCATGCAAACCCACAAAGTGGCCCGTATCAAACCCCATCAAGTCCTGGTAATGCTGTCTAAAGTCTAAGTCTACAAGGCATCCTTGGTATCTGATGACCAACTTAGTTTCAGACACTCCAGAAGCTAGCTCCCTGATAACACTTGCGCATCACTTATGATCTCACTACTTCCTCTGGTTTCCATTCTAAACACACAGCACCTTTTGAATGAAATAATTTACAACCCCATCAAAGGTCTGCATGTGGACCAAATTATGTGCAAACTAGACCATTCCCTCTGGGCGAACAACTTTATCAGTAAACATACGTATAAGTTTTTGTGCATTTACAAGGATAGGTATGTCTAAAGACATATATTTCTCATAAACTGAAAATATAAGAACTTAAACCGACATCAGATCTAGGAGGCGCCACATCAGGGATGTAAAGGGGATGGGACTGAGGAAGAATCTCAGCTGCTGTTATTCTTGGTTTTTTGCTTTCGTAAGCTAACTCCTCTGTGTTTGCTTGAAGGACAGACTGCATCTTTTTCTCCATTTTTCTGATTCATTCAACCTCTTTCATAATCCCACATCCTCTAATACTCTGTGTACAGAGGGGGGAAAACACAGACTCCACACTAATTATGTCTCTGGAACTGCTCATGATGGCTATTCTGGCTGTATCAAATTCATTACCAACCACAAGAGGGGTTTTGAATACTTCTAGAGTACAGAAAGTGTTTTTATATGCACTAAGATAGCAGTATGACCCCTGGTTGTTGGCTGTAGAGTGGTAGCTTTGGAAAATAAAGGCAATGCTCTCGTACACCTGAGTTGACATCTGACAAAAGTGTTATTATTTGTCGTTTTCTGACAAATTAGTATCAATAAGTTTGTGATCAGGATGAAGCTAGCACAGAAACAAAAAGTGTTTAGTATTCTTTTGAAAGTATTTTAATTTTTTTTTTTTTTTTTGTATTTTTTTGCTGTTTCTTCCAGTAAAACAAAGTGAAGTTGTTGAGCACTGTATGGTTGTCTTTATAACTTACTCACAGACTAAAGTGTTAGTGTTAGTTTAGTTAATCTGTGTGCACAGATTTACTAATAGACATCCTTCACGTGAAAAACCCTCCCATAGGTAAGATTGTCCTGTAAGGATTCAATTCAGTTTATTTATATAGTGCCACATCACAATAAAAGTCGTATTTGAGCACTGAACAAAAACAGACACATACATTATAAAAGCAAATTAGTAAAAGTTATCTATCAAATGAAGCCAGCAGATTGCACTGAATCTTCCTTTCGTTGCAGTCTCCCATCCTGAGCAGAGCATTGGCAACAGTGGAAAGGAAAAACTTCCTTTTAACAGAAATAAACCTCAAGCAGAACCAGCCTTAGGACTGGCGACCATTTGCCTTGACCGGCTGGGGTTTGAGAGGACAGGAAAGAGACACAGATAAACACAGAATGACGGGTCCAGATTTAGTTTCTATTGGACAATAAGACAAAGAAAAACACATGTTAATGATAGAAACTATTACAGTAGAGCAAGTAAAGACAGCAGCAGAGTGACGAAATGTGGTAAATTTGTCCTCCAGCAGTCTAAGCCTATAGCAGCATAACTTAGGGATAACTCAGGAAACCCAGGCCAACCCTAACTATAGGATTTATCAAAAACGAAAGTCTTAAGTCTAGTCTTAAAAGTAGACAGGGTGTCAGCCTCACGGACAGAAACTGTTAGTTGGTTCCACAAAAGAGGAGCCTGATAACTGAAAGCTCTGCCTCCTGTTCTACTTTTAGAAAGTCTAGGAACCGCAAGTAAACCTGCAGTCTGAGAGTGAAGTGCTCTGTTAGGAAAATATGGAGCAATAAGATCTTTTTGTTATAAGATGGAGCTTGGTTTTTGAGAGTTTTTTATGTTAGAAGTAAGATTTTAAATTCTATTCTGAATTTGACAGGAAGCCAGTGGAGAGAAGCTAAAACTGGAGAAATAATGTCTCCTTCTAACTCTCATCAGAACTCTAGCAGCAGCATATTGGATCAACTGAAGACTTTTTAAAGAGTTTTTTGGACACCCAGATAATAAAGAATTACAAAAGTTCAGCCTAGACATGATAAATGCATGGACCAGTTTTTAATTCAGAACCATATACTTACAATGACAAACTGGTCAAGAGGCACCAACAAAAGTCCACAAACAGCAATGATAAAAGCAGAAGATGCAAAATCAGCATTTTTCAGACAGACTACTGAAAAAATAAAAATAAATAAAAAATAATTTAAAAAGTATTGTGAACAATAAAAACAGTGACAATGTTTTTAGAAGTAAAAACAAGTACAGAGATCAAGTGAACACATGACTTCTTTTTAAAGACAGAAAATTATTGAGCTGATCTTTTTACATTTTCAGAAGTTCCTGACCTTTGAACAGTAAAACCTTGGTCAACTTCTGACAAACAGACTCTTTTTAAGATGAGGAGTGTAATCTGGCAACATGTTTCTGCCTGATGGTATAGGAACTGTTATCTAAGAGTTTGAGGATTTAAAAAAAGTCAAAGTCAAAATCTCTTTATTTGTCATTATAAACCAGCTGCAAAACATCTGAATACCTTATTGAACTAAACTAATTAATCAGGATTTATTTATTATATTCATAGTATATTTACTTGCCTTATTCATAGTATAATTAGTTATCTTATTCATAGTATAGTAAGCAGCTATAACTTTAAAGCATGTTTTTAACATTTAAAAAGAGCTTCTTTTGCTTCCTCTGCTGTGTCACCATCTTTCCTTCATTTTCAATCAAATTCAGTTTGCTGCCTGAAAGACATATCATCAGTGGTCAGGGTGCAAAGCTGGAAACATCTGGTGATTGTTGACTTTTCACTTTCAAAATTTACGTCTAAATTTTCATGTAATAAGCATCAAGATGTCCCATTTAATGACCTACCTGCATGTGACTCCAGCTTTGCTTTGAGCTCCTCACAGATGAGATTCTTGTCCTTCAGTTCTTCATAGTCTCATTATTATGAAAAAACAAAACACTTATCGGTGAAACGTTGTCGTCCGGGTATTTTCTGCGACGATTTGTGGGAGAAAATGCAGCGCAATATCAAGGAATTACAGTACTGCTGAATGGAGAAATTGGAATTAATTACTTCCTTAAGAAGCCGGCGTTTTCACCACATCAAAGTCACGTGATAGCATGTCTATAGTATATATGTCATTGGGTAAACCAGCCACTATGGAACACAAGCCAGTGTATTTCTCGTGCCGGTCCAAAGCTTGGGTAAATGGTGAGGGTTGTGTCAGGAAGGGCATCTGGTGTAAAACACTTTTGCCAATACTAACATTCAAGTTTATCCAAGCGACACCATAGCGGGTCGGTCGAGGCCCGGGTTAACAACGACCACCACCGGTTCTGTTGACAAACAGGGTGCCGATGGAAATTGAGCTACTGTTAGTTGAAGACCACGAGGAGGGATACGTGCCAGGAGACAGAGGGAGAAGAGGAAAAGCAAAGGTATAGAACTGAGGGTGTCAAGGAAAGGAACCAGAAAGGACAGATGGTGGTGAATTTTGCCAAGAGGATGGAAATGGCTGTAGTCAATATCTTTTTTCAAAAGAGGGAGAAACGCAGGTTGATCTATAAGAGTGGAGGCAGGAGGACACAGGTAGACTACATTTTGTCTAGAAGAGGTAAGCTGAAGGAGATTGTGAACTGTAAGGTTGTGGCAGGGGAGAGTGTGGCCAGACAGCATCGGATAGTGTTGTGTAGGGTGACTGTTGTGGTGAAGAAGAGAAAAAGAGTAAAGGCAGAGAAGAAGACCAAATGGTGGAAGTTGGGGAAGGAAAAATGTTGTGAGGAGTTCAGAAAGGAGCTGTTAAAGGCTCTGGGTGGTAAGAAAGAGCGGTGATTAGAGAGATAGGTAGGAAGGAACTTTGTGTGTCATCTGGACAGAGAAAATATGATACGGAAACCCGGTGGTGGAATAGTGAAGTGCAGGAATTTATTCACTGGAAGAGGTTAACCAGGAAGACATGGGACTGTGAGAGGACCGAAGCGAGTAAACTGGAATGTAGGGAGATGCAAAGTAGGAAATAGAGGGAGCTAGCACAGGCAAAACAGAAGGCATACGATGAGTTGTACAAGAGGCTGGACACTAAGGAGGGAGAGAAAGACTTGTATCGATTGGCAAGACAGAAGGATCAGGCTGGAAAGGATGTGCAGCAGGTTAGGCTTGTTAAAGATAGAAATGGTAATGTTCAAGTGAGGGGAGTGTGATGGGAAGATGGAAGGAGTACTTTAAGGAGCTAATGAATGAAGAGAATGAAAGGGAAAAAAGAGTAGAGGTCATAGAAACTGTGGACCAGAAAGTGGAAAAGATTAGTGAGGAGCAAGTTTGGAAAGCTTTGAAGAGGATGAAGAAGTGGAAGGCAATCAGGCCTGATGAGTGGAGGTCTAGGCAGTGAGGTTTTTGACTCAATTATTCAATGGCATTTTGGAGAGTGAGAAAATACCTGAGGAATGGAGGAGAAGTGTGCTGGTGCCAGTTTTTAAGAACAAGGGTGATGTACAGAGTTGTAGCAAATACAGCGGAATTAAGTTGATGAGCCACACAATTTATTTATTTATTAACCTTTATTTAACTAGGCAAGTCCCATTGATATCACAGATCTCTTTTTCAAGGGAGGCCTGGGCCTGAAGGCAGCCTAACATGCATGTTTTTTAGCCTGTGGGAGGAAACCAGAGTATCTGGAGTAAACCCACCCAAACACGAGGAGAACATGCAAACTCCACACAGAAAGACCCCAGGTCCAACCCAGGGTTTGAACCCAGGACCTTCTTGCTGTCAGGCAACAATGCTAGCACTAAGCCGTCATGCTGCCCAAGATGAAGAGAGAGTTGTGGAAGCTAGACTTAGACAAGAGGTTACTATTTGTGAGCAGCTGTATGGTTTTATGCCAAGAACGAGCACCACAAAAGCCATTTTTGCTTTGAGGATGATGATGGATTAGCTCAGAGAGGGTCAGAAAGAACTTCATTGTGTTTTTGTGAATTTAGAAAAAGCATACAACAGGGTGCCGAGGGAGGAGCTGTGGTTTTGTATGAGGAAAAATGGAGTGGCAGAAAAGTATGTAAGCCTGGTACAGGACATGTTTGAGGATAGCAGGACAGTGGTGAGGTCTGCTGTAGGAGCAACAGATAGCTTCAATGTAGAGGTGGGACTGCATCAAGGATCGGCTCTGAGCCCCTTCTTGTTTGCTATGGTAATAGACAGATGAACAAATGAGGTCAGGCAGGAATCCCCGTGGACCATGATGTTTGCAGATGACGTGATCTGTGGTGAGAACAGGGAACAGGTGGAAGAGAACTTGGAGAGGTGGAGGTATGCACTTGAAAGACGAGGGATGAAAGTCAGCCGTAGAAAGAAAGAACGGGTGGAAGAGAACTTTCTGACTTTGAAGAAAGTAGTAAAATTGCCTTAAAAACATTCTCTCTCTCATTATTCTGGTATATAGCAAATACAACTAATTTTGAAAATCCTAATTGACCTAAAATGGGAAATGTTCATTCTGATTTTACATCAGACAGTGTGAAAAAAATGCATGTGTCTTTTTATATGGTGTATGTAAACTTCTGGTTTCAACAGTATATTAAAATGAGTGAATCAGAGGGAGGCAGGTGGAACAGTGAGGCTACAAGGAGCAGAGGTCACAAAGGTGCAGGACTTCAAGTACTTAGGGTCGACTGTCCAGGAAACTGGGGAGTGTGGTAATGAGGTGAAGAAGAGAGTCTAGGCAGGATGGAGTGGAGGGAGAAAATTTTCAAGATTGATTTGTGACAAAAGGGTGGCAGCAAAGATCAAACAAAAGGTTTACAAGAGAGTGGTGAGACCAGCTTGTTTGTATGGTTTGGAGACAGTGGCACTGACAAAAAGACAAGAGACAGAACTGGAAGTGGCAGAGCTGAAGATGTTGAGGTTCTCCTTGGGAGTGACAAAGATGGATAGGATTAGAAATGAGGTCATCAGAGGTACAGCACAGGTTGAACAACTGGGAGTTAGAGTTACAGAGGCCAGATGGTTTGGACATGTGCGGAGGAGGGACAGTGGGTATATTGGTAGAAGGATGTTAGAGATGCAGCTGCCCAAGAGTGATATATGGATGCAGAGTTAGATGGAGGAGGTTGGCTAGCTGTGGCGACCCCTGAAAAGGGAACTTTCAAAAGAAAAAGAAGAACCTAAAAGCCCTGTGGTACATAACCATTCATTAGTGACAAATTAAGCAGATCCAAAATGGGGATATTAATTAGGCGAAACACCTCTTTGAACAGTCTGGTTGGATGAGATCCAGCAGACATGTTGATGATTTGGATGAAGCTTGTATTTTTGATAATTCAGAGAGCTCAACAGAACAAAAACAATCCAAACACAAATCAGATTATAGTGACACTTCTAAAGCTGCCTCATCTGACAGGGAATCAGAGGCAATAGTATGAAAGATGGTGTGAATTTTAGCTTTCTCGATTGCGAAAGAATTGAGAAAGATCCTCAGATGGGAAGCGAAACGTCTTCAGCTACAGAATAGAAGTCCAGTTGTTTTTGTTCTTAACCTTTTTTTGGATTATATACGTAAACACCTCGAAGACTGCCGCTGTTTATTGGAGCTGACATAACAGCACAACATCCACAGCTGAACACTCATCAATATCAGTTTCATTGTTGCAGTTTTTCTGCTCATCTTTTTTTACCAAAGTCAACTTTATCTTTGTCTGTGGTATGAACTATAGTGCAATGAGTCAGGTGATACCATGTGTTACTTCCCTCTAACTGAACAGCCGTTGGAGTTGCTCTTTTGACCGCATATGGTCCTTACCATCTCAATCCGTTCCATTTGCATTTGAATACTTTCACATACACCAGCTCTACTGGCTCCACTGGCTTCTCCACCACAGTGTCTGAGCTCGAACTCCTGGCTTTTCCTGTAATTAGA
Source organism: Kryptolebias brasiliensis (assembly GCA_028566095.1). Classification (NCBI taxonomy): domain Eukaryota; kingdom Metazoa; phylum Chordata; class Actinopteri; order Cyprinodontiformes; family Rivulidae; genus Kryptolebias; species Kryptolebias brasiliensis. Next base: position 34,284,763 of record JAOXNZ010000091.1, read on the forward strand.
TAGCTGTATGGATAGCAGCTAATTGTTGCATATAAGTTTTCAACTCTGTTTGCAACTGTTCAAGGGCTGGGCCCTTGAATGACAGCCTCCACTGAGGCACAGGTATTGGTCTGCCAGTTAGCATTTCATGCAGTGTTAAATGCGTGCTTCTGTGCACCTGCATGTGATAGGTCATTAGTGCGAGAGGCAAAGCAGATACCCAGTTCAGTTTATTAGAAGCACATATTTTATTCAGCTTAGCTTTCAAGGTTCAGTTTATCCTTTCTACCAATCCCTTGCTCTGAGGGTGGTAAACGGCACCAAATCGTTGTTTAATGTATAACTGCTGCAGAACACCTTTCACTATTTTCTGCACAAAAGCTGAACCTTTATCAGAGCTGATTACAGAAGGATTTCCAAATCTAGGAACCACTTCCCTTGTTGAAAATTTATTAACACTTTCTGCACCCAATGTTTTTGACAGGACAGCTTCAACCCAGCGACTGACCCTGTCGATCAAAACCAGCATATATCTTTTGCCCTGGTACTAGACAAAATCTATTACAAGATGTTTAAAGGGTCCCTCAGGGACTAGTATGTGCCCAATGGGTGATTATATACCTTTGCTTACATTATTTTCAGCACACACCTCACACTGACATAGGATTTCGTCTACCATGGCTTGCATGTATGGCGACCAGTAGCCCTGTTTTTTCACCTTCTCGATCACTTTTCCTCTGTCACAGTGATCCACCCCATGTGCTTCTGAAATCAACATAGTTAACAATGCAACTGTTGCCACCAGCCGGCCGTCCTGTGATCTCCACAACCCTTTTTCACTTACTATTGCACCTCTCTGTACCCGAGAGCATGCTCACTTTTGCTTGCCTTCTGTTGAATCAAGATATGGTCTTCTGGTGTAACAACAGGTTCCAGACACATTACAGGTGCCAAGATAGCCATCTGGCACTTAGATGTCCTTTTTGCAGATTCATCTGCAGCATTGTTACCTCTTATGACTGTTTCATTGCCTTTACGATGTGCTTGGCACTTAATCACTGCCAGCCTAGAAGGAAGCATCATTGCAGCAATCAACTCTTTTAGCTGTTCTTTATGTTGTACTGGACTGCCATCTGCTCTCGTGAAACTTCTTTGCTTCCAAACTGCTGCAAACAAATAACAAACACCATGTGCATAAGCAGAGTCAGTATATATGTTTGCTGTCTTTCCCTTCGCCAACCTACAGGCTTCAGTTACAGCTTTTAGTTCTGCTAACTGCGCTGAACATGGTTGCTGACACTTTTCTGCTTTAACCGTTACAAAGTTCTCACCTTCCTGTTTAACCACTGCAAATCCTGCATGGTTTCCCAGATGATCTCTGAAACATGATCCGTCAACAAAATAAGTTACATCTACATCTGTCAGTGGAGTTGACTCCAAGTCTGGTCTTAGGCTTGTGTATTTCATTGTTTCTGCTACACACTTGTTAGCAGGATTAGAGGTGTTACATCTTTGAATACTTATGTCTGGATATGTCAAAAGTGGCAAATACTGCAAACACCTTGCCTGAGTTATAACAAACTTTCCTTTGTTTATTAACTCTGCAATTTTGTGATGAGTCAGTATTGTGACTGGATAATCCATTGTTATAGATGAAGCTTTTTTATAGGCATAGTAAACTGCTGCTAAACCTTGATAACATGGTGGCCAACCTTGTGCCACATTATCAAGTTTTGTGCTATAATAAGCAATAGCTTGTTTTTGCCGACCTGTACAAGTCTCCTGCATCAGTACTGCAGAGACATACGTATCTTTTCTGTTTGCAACATATAGATAGAATGGTCTATCATTATTTGGCATTACTAAAGTGGGAACCACTTGTATTTGTTGCTTTAATGTTTCAAAAGCCTTTTTTGCCTCAGTTGTCCAGTTTAACAAAGACTGATTCCCTGATTCTTTCATGAGTTCTCTAAGTGGTGCCACCTTGTCTGTGTAATCCTCTATGCAGTCTGCATTAAAACCTGTCATCCCCCAAAAAATCATAATTTCTGCCACCGTTCGTGGGCATGGAGCTTTACTTACACCTTCCAGTTGCGAAGGTGATATAGCAACAGTCCCCTGTGAAATCTGCCTTTCCAGGTACTCCACCTGTGGTTGACAGTATTGAAGCTTTTGTTTGGAAACTGTGATCTCTTTCGGCCAGTCGCTGAAGAACTCTCAGCGAATCTTAATGACAATCCTCTAATGTTGGTGCGCAGATCAGTAAATCATCAACATACTGAGATTCTTTATTGTGTGTGCTGTCGTTTGGATCCAGAGGAGGTAGGACCTTTCTGCAGTGGCTGATTTGGATCCAAGTTGCTCTTTCAGCCACTTGTACTGCTGTGTGCATTGTAAGTAGGGTCTGGAATGGGTTGTGCCAACAAAAGAGCCCTCCAGCTCTCTTGTCTTTCCCCATGATTACCTAGTTTCCAGTTGTGGAGTGAGCCTTCATCCGGTCTGGGCAGGACAGCCCTTACAAGCAGCCTTAGTGTTAGTTGTTAGCTGTTAGCCTTAGTGTTAGTTGTTAGTGTACGTTTGTTGGCATAAGCTGACAAACATGCATGGATGCGTAAAAATGTGGAGGCAGCTGTGACTCAATGGTTAGAACAGTTGTCCTTGAATGAGATAATTGGAGGAACAATTCCACCAGTATGCCACATGTCAAAGTGTCACTGGGCAAGACACTGAACCCTTAATTGCCTCTGATGTGTGCCCCATCGGTGTATGAATGTGATCTAAAGCACTCTATAGAATGATTTATTCAGATTAGCTTTGTAGAGATTGAGTAGAGTGCTGTATGATTGTGTGTGTGGATGGGCACAGATTGTGTTGTAAAGCGCGTTGCCTGATTGGCTAGAAAGGTGCTATATAAATACAGTCCATTTACCATAAGCAGAGAAGCTGTTAGTGAACCAGGACTGTCGTAACATGTCCATCATTCCATCATTCAAGCTCTAAAAAGAATCTCTAAAAACAGGGCTTATTACTGATTGACATATATTTCTCTCACTGAGAAACAAAATGGTACAAGAGATTCATAAAGCTAAAGCTGTCTTCTTCTTCTTCGTGTGAGAGGAGTGTGAGTGGAAGAGCGGGAAAAAAGTAAGAGCGAGAGTGTGGATTTCTTTCTTTTTTTGTGGTGTTTTCTAAACGGTTTCACTGTGTGTCAAGGTATATTAGTTGTGTAGTTGTTCTTTTGTTGTTTGGTGGTTTATTTTGGGGTTGTTGGTCAGGGGTGACTGTCAGGGTTTTCCCTGACTGGTCGGCGTCCTCGGACGCCATGGTGGGTGGCACGGGGAGTTTCTCCACGCTGA
>JAOXNZ010000091.1:34734035-34750352 GCA_028566095.1 Kryptolebias brasiliensis
CACAGCAGCAGGTGAAATTGATTCACAATAAGTGTTACTACCTAACTGGTGACATTGAGTCCACAAAGGTGTGACTGATTTTTTAGTTAAATTGTTTTAAGTGTTCCCTTTATTTTTTTGAGCAGTGTATGACATAAAGACCCAGCTTTTTTTTCTTTTTTTAAATCAATTTATTACAAAATAAATGTCAAGCAGAACATCCCAGGGATGACAAAAATCCTAGCTGCAGAATCTGTCTGTCTTCAGATATTTAGAGAGTGCTCTTTTGAACAATCACAAAACGATCATCACCAGTTTGTACTTGGGAGGCTGTATCATGTCCAAACATTAAACCATGAAAAGATATGCACTGTACATGATAATTCTGTTACACCTAATGAGGACATTTCCAAAGACCAATAGTTAATCTTATTTTCCATAGAAGAGATGATCACCATCTCTGTTGTCTTGAATTTTAACTGCAGTACTAGTTTGAAACTCTAGTTGTCAGTATTACATATATTAATTTTAAGGATAATTCCTATCTTTCTTTATCTATATACCATATTTAACTGAAAATCTAGCTGTAAATTTTTGGTTTTTACATTTAGCTGTGGAGTCCGTGTACCTTGTATGTAGCTTTCAATAAAGCAAAAGGTGGACATACCAAAAATATCTTACGCAGATTTTATAATCTGCAAGAAGACAATTCTGTTTTTATAATGATTTCTGAAAGACTGTTTTTACAATTGTCTCATTTAAAGGCCCACTGTACATACAACTGTAAAATGGACTACTCTGCATTATTAGGAGGTTTGCTGAAGAATATTTTCAAGTAATGTAGGAATTACTTATTGGGCTTGCTGACAAGGTGGTTTTCAGAATTGATAATAAAATACTTCTGTTGTTACTAACCAGTTTATTGTTGTTCTGATAATGAGACGTGTGTCTTTTTGTGTTTGCTGTGCAGGCTTACCGCCTCAACAGGACATCAGCAGAGCTGGCAAGAAAAGCAGCAGACGATGTCACCAAACAATCTGGTTAGCTTCATTGTCTACAGTGCAACTACAGTCAACTGTTTTTCAGACCGTTAAGAATTTCCCTAAGTGTGTAACATCAGCTGAATTGTGTGTGTGTGTGTGTGTGTTACTAGGTTGTAAACACTATGTGGCCGGGGCACTGGGTCCCACCAACAAAACCCTGTCTGTGTCACCTTCTGTGGAAAGACCGGATTTCAGGAACCTAAGTAATATGACTTTTTTATAAATAATTTTGTGCTTTTGTTGTTACAGCAGTAAACACAGGACATATTTATTTTCTTAAAGACCCACATGAAATGTTTTTTTGGGCTGCAGAATTTGTTGCACCTTACTGTATCTGGAAAGTAATATCAAATTAGAAATGTGACTAACAATCTTGACAACCAGACGAACACAGCAGCTAATTGTGAGGTGTATATAAATGTGATTATAATTATACTGTAGCATATTAATCTAGAAAAGATTTTTTACTCTAAGACATTTTCTATAGAGATGCACGGATTCCAGTTTTGTAGGCTGATACACATTTTTGATATTTGCATAGCTCAGACTTGCTAATACAATTTTTTCCTATACCAGTTTGTCTCAAAGAACAATGATTAACAAAATACAAAATATACATCTATCCATTTTCTTTACCTACTTTCTGTGCAGGGTCGTGAGGGGGCTGGTGCCTATCTCCAGCAGTTATTGTGCGACAGGTTGGGTACACTCTGGACAGGTTGCAAGTCCATCACAGGGACACGTAGAGAAAAATCAGACAGACAACTATTCAAACGGGTCTAGTCTGCAGCCAATTATAGAGCCAGCCTTTATTATAAGTTTATTCTGTCTGTTGTTGCTGCTGGCTCTAATTCTGCTTCCCAGCTAACCAAAGAAGAAAAAAAAGCAATGCCTTCAACAGACAAGTAGAACTCCAACATCTTGCTGCACACATTGAAGGACCTAAGCTTTCTCAAGAAGTAGTCATTTCATCCCCTTCTTCTTCCATGTGGGGCGTCCAGTCCAGTCTGTTGTTGATGGACAGTCAGAAATTCACCTTATAATGCAATTAATCATAACAATGTAGCTCAGATTGCTTTTTTATTTCTGACCCCCTGAAGAGACAAACAGCTAAAATGTAAAAGTTTTGTTTTAATAATTTTATTTATTTTTTGATCAGATTTACAAATGGGTTTGTATTGAAACTGTTAAGACGTGAGCTTTACTCCAGGCCTGAAAGGTTAAAGCAAATATGTTGCATAAATTTTTGATCGGTTAAGACTGACAAACTATAAAGTTCCTGTTGTTGAAGGTTTGTGTACATCTGTTTTTTTTTTCCCATAGCATTTGATGAATTAGTAGAAGCCTACTCAGAACAGGTCCGGGGTTTATTGGATGGAGGAGCAGACGTCCTTCTGGTTGAAACAATCTTTGACACTGCCAATGCAAAGGTAACTTGCACTGTTCTTTTTTTGAAAAAGTGATAGAATTGCCTCTGATCCTTTAGTTGTATTTTTGCTCGATAATCCCGTCCTTACATAAAATGTGCACCTACATAACACATAATTAGTTACATTTGCATGCTCTGTTGTAACAGTGGCATTTTAAAAACATATTAACTGCAGTCAAAATCAAAACCTTTATTGGTACCACAGAACCATTGATTTATATTTATGCTTTCATGGTGCAGAAATCGTATGAACATATTTGTGATTTTACCACTTACTAACTTTTTAAAAACAATAAATGAGCCAATCTGAAAATGAAAGCTGACTGTTTACTAAGCTATCTCTGGAGGAAGACAATGCTCTCTTGTTGCAGAAATTGACATTTACCATCAAATAAGTTTATATCCAATTTGACAGATGTAACATCAAACAAATAAAATAATACTATGCATACTGTGTCTAAACACATTAGTGTGCATCAAAAATATTTACCAAAACATTTAGTTGTTTCAGCAAGTAATTGGAGCTCTGTAAAGTAATGCACTTCAGTAGTATTTACAGTGTAAGTAGATGAATTGCACATTACACATTATATTATGACATGTTAAAGTTATGCTGTACATTATATAAACAAATGTTTGTGTATTTCTGTATTGTTTTATGTTGCCACCTTTTTAATTTGACATTAGGCTGCCCTGTTTGCCATCGACCTGCTTTTTGAGAAGAGCTACGAAAGAAGGCCTATATTTGTATGTTTATACTTCATTCATGTTTTGATTTTTGCTAACAATTCCAAGTTTTTAACTAGTTTAACTTATTTTATAACTGGCAGTTTCTTGCTAATAATAGGAAAAAAAGTAGAATGCAGTGGTTGATTTTGCTTAGTTTGTCTAGTTTGTTGCTGATATCAAATACATAAGTACCTTATTTTTCCCCAAAAATAGTGTAATTTCTAAGTGTAAACATTTGATATGTTTACTATATTTTATTGTGACTAAAATATGGGTTTATGAGATTTGCAAGTCATTGCATTCTGTTTTTATTTACATTTTAGACAACATTAAAACCTTTTCAGATTTGGGGTTGTAAATTATTTTTAGATAAAGGCACTTTTTGTAAAATGATATAGGAAACATTACTTAAAACTTACTGGAAAATAGAGGAACTGTAAAATAAAGACATGAGTAGGTTTGAAGTTTTTTTGTATTTTTTCCTATTTAATTTATTCTCCAGATTTCAGGGACAATTATTGACCGGAGTGGACGAACTCTGTCTGGTCAGACAGGGGAAGCATTTGTAGTGAGTGTGTCCCATGCAAAGCCACTATGGTAAGTTACTGTATATCACAGCTAACACTTACACCTATAAGAGAATAAGTCAAGATTCAAAATTGGAAAAAAAAAAAACTCCTATAATTAAGCAACACTTTGTTCCTAATTTTGTTGCAGTATTGGTCTAAACTGTGCCTTGGGGGCCACAGAGATGAGACCATTTATTGAAGTAATTGGAAAAAGCACCACAGCTTTTGTAATTTGTTATCCCAATGCAGGTAATTTACACTCAGTCAAAACAACTACACGCAGGTAACATCTTAAACACTACAGCTGTCTTGAAAGTCAAATGTAGTACACTTTAGCATTTGGGCTCCCTTAAGGTAGTAACTTAATGGGTTGTGACTAGTTTGCTAATGCTGGTGTAGATTCTCAGTCATCCAGGGTAAATCCAAAAAAGGTTAAGCACTAAAACTACACCAACAATGATACTTTTTTTTTTTTTTTAAAAACAGGTCCAAATCTGTTATCTTCATTTAAAAATGTACTCCAGTAGAGTCAGAAACCTTGGGGTGGCTGCCAGGTTTGGTTCAAAGAGAACATGAGGTTGAATTCTGTACGATGTCAGCGGAGGTGGGCAACAAAATTAAGTGCATGGCCTAGAATACAGTTCTGCAAGCCGTGCACACAAAAATAGGCTGTTACTTTAAAAAATTGTCCGCTTAAAACAGGCCACACAGCTCGCTGATTGCCTGGTCACAAACACTGCAATGGAAGGTTTGCCTATTTTCTCGCAATTTTGAGTTTCCCAACCAGTCTCCAACAGTTGCAGTCTAGAGAGATACTACCTTTACTGATAAATGCATTGGCCGTGATTCACTAAAAATGTGCACAACTTGTATTAGCTTCAACTTTTGCACATCATTTGGCCCTATAGTCTGCACCATCTCAGTTTTTGCAAAGTAAATGGCACTAATTATATACTGCCACACAAACAACCATCAGGTTCAGCAGTTTAGTAGTCTTTCAATATCAGATCTCAGTTGTCCTCACTGTCCAATTTAAATATGACCTTTCACAAACACAGCAAACACAACTGTGACAGAAAGAGGAAAAGTGTTTTCTCTTAGTGAGCTCCAGGTTTTAACAGATGAAGCACAGAGACTTTTTAAAACTGCACAAACAAGTTACTGAATCAGGAAGGAATCATGGTCAATATAGAACTTTGAAACACTTGTTAGGTTTTTATTTGTAAAAAATATTTTGAATCATGTATAAATGTATGCCACTTTGTGTTGGTCTTTCACATTAAATTTCAATGAAATATATTTATGTTTGTGGTTGTAATGTGACAAAATATGGAAAGGTTCAAGGAGTATTAATACTTTTGCAAGCCACTGTTTATTCCATGTATGTTTCTTTTAACTTTCAGGATGAATAGATTTCCTCATTTGTGTTTTTGCTAGGTCTTCCCAACACATTTGGAGGGTATGATGAAACTCCTCAAGTAACAGCGTCCAGTTTAAAGGTTTTAATCTGTCAATTTTTTGTTCAAGTTGCTGTTTTTAAAAGATTGCATTTATGTGGCTCATTTTAACTATACAGCATTTTACTCTGAAATTTACCTATTCATACACTCATTTATACATTTCTTAATTTACACAGGGTGTTGTAACTGCAATAATTTAGACCACGTCTAGTGGGTGCTATTGAGCTATGTGCTTTGTTTATCTTCAAATCTCCCTGTAGAAGAAGTCATACAGGAAGTTATGTCATAGTAAATTTGAGTTCAGCATAAAGTGTCTTGTGAGGTCTAACTAATTCATCACCATCCATTGGATCCAACAAAGATGTAGAAGACCCAAATAAAGAGTGCCCTGTCTACCACAAACCTTACCTATTACGCAAATGCAGAAGTTTCTTGATGATTGGCAAAGACTCCTTAAAGACAACTCCATTTGCTTCCGTTGCTGTGCTTCAACTGAACATCAAGCAAAAAACTGCGATGCAGAGTGCAATAGTCAGAAGCACATCACTGTACTTCATTCAAGTCCAGTTATTCACTCAATTAAACAGAACCCTTTGTAGGAAGAAGCTACAAGAAGTCAGGACATAACAATCAAGTGCACTGAAGTCTATAGAACAGGATTCACTGGCAAATATTCAAAAATATACCTAGTAGATGTCTATCAAGATAAAGAGAAAGTATATTTTAGATGACCAAAGTAACAGGTCTCTTTCTAAGACAGTTCTTTAAGCTTTTCAACATCAAGGAATCGCAAGCGCTTATACCTTGAAGATGTGTGCAGAATCAAAAGAAGCAACTGGAAGGAGAGCACATGGTTACACTGTGGAGTCAGTTGATGGAAAAGTCAACAAGTCAACCTGCGCTGATTGAATGCAATGACGTGGCCAACAACCAAGAGGAAATTGTGTGCTAATTGTTACAGAATCCCATGACATTTGTGTCTGCCATCTGAACACAGGTATTGGACTCTTTAGAATACTGTCATGTCACACAGTGTCTCACCGATTGACTTCAGCCAGACTATGAGTTGACCATCAAATGTGTTGGCTGACTTTAACAGCAGAACATAGATGGCTGTGTTTGGAGTGGTGCCACAACCTGGAGGCACAGACTAATGAGTGGTACCACAACCATATCATGTTCTACAGTGAATATCAGTTATGCATTACCATGGATGGTCAATGTGCATATGTATGGCAGTGCAGAGTGACACACCAGTTGTGGAGTGACACCAGTGTTACTCCTGGCATCGTGGTGAGGGAAGTCATAGAGTTTGACTCATGTTCACCTCTGGTAGAGATTCAGGGTGCTTTGATGGTACAGTGCTTTGTTGGTGACATCTTGTGTCTGCATCTGTTACCCCTCCTGAGACAGCACCCAGATACAGTCTTTCAACAAGACAACACCTGTCCACACTTGATGTGTGTTTATGGACTGCCTGCATCATGTTAAGGCCTTCCTAGGGTCAGCCAGGTCCCCTTTCCCCAACCAAATGTGTTTGAGATCAGCTTGGATATCAACTTCGACTCAGAGCTGATCTGCTGGATCATGAAGGCCAGTTCCAACTTTCTCGGCCAACTTTCTGCTTGGCACAATATAAACAGCTTCGTTATGCACACTGAGTGCTTAACGTTTTTTTGTTAGTGAGTGTACAAGTATCTATAAAATTCTACTCTGCATAAGAGAAGAGTGTGATGAAGTGTCACCAAGTCTCAAGTTTCATATTCGTTTTAATTTTGTGTGGTAAAAAACTTACAGCTGTAATAGCTTTCAAAAGATTTTTCAATATCTTTGATTTGAATTTTTATCCTTCTAACACAATTTTTACAGTAAGAAATTATTGTTTTGGGGTCAATGTTATTTAAACTCATCAGGGTTTTTGGAAAAATTGCCTTAGAAAACAGCCAACATTCCTCGCCTTTGTTTACAACTAAATTTGACGATCAGGAAAGAAATTCTCCTGTTAAAGTTCAGAATATTTTCCACAGCTCATTTGCATATGATCTTAGCCACAACTTCTGCTTTAACACTCTTCATCTCTCACTGTCTACTCTCATTACAGCTTCTAATCACTATTTCTTGTTAGAAGAAGGGAGAACTGTCAACCTGAAGTCTCTGATTTCATTATCCCTCTGACTTAGTTTACATCCAAAGTTTATTTTACTGACTCAATATGCGCTGCGCACCAAAACTGTTCGAAGTGTACTCTTCAATGTTCAAATGTAAACAAAAGACTGTTTGCAACAGAACATGACTGCTGATTTGGCTCATATATTATAGTATATGCTTTAAACTATTGGTCATAATTTGTAAATACACATAATGATGCGTATTTAGTAGGTTTTATCATAGATGATACACAAGTACAAAAAAATTCTAATCAAAAACTTGCATATTTTGACAGCTATTATGGCTGTAATGAACATGATAAATTTGCATATTAAAACAGATAGTTCTCTGTTTTGACAAGTGCATCAAAATACAAGCAATGCCTTTATTCGCAGAAACTTACTACTATTTTAAATTGTTTTAAACAACAATTAGATTCCTGATATAAACATCTGATATTTCGTGTTTTTGTATCAGTTGAATTTGTGGTGTTAGTGTAATACATTTCTATGCTTGATTAATATAGTAGTATATTTTAAATAAAATCTGTTTGCCTGGTTGAGCTGCTGCTGGCTGCTTCGCTGCTGCTGTCCTCTTAGATGGCCATCTTTTGTACTTTTGCAGGAGTTTGTCATGGATGGACTAGTGAACATTGTGGGAGGATGTTGTGGTACTACTCCATCACACATTAGGTTAGTATAATGTCTCTTGAGTGCTTCTTGTTTAGATGTGTCTAAAGTTTTACTTGAATTCTTTTTGTTTTCCACACAGAGCCTTATCTGAAGCAGTCAAACACTGCCAACCAAGAGTTCCTGGTGCTGCTATTTATCAAGATTATTTGATGCTCTCAGGTATTACAATTTAATGTCTTCTTGGCTTAGTACTTTGTCTCCAATAGGTTTATCTGCTAAACCATTTTTTTTTTACTTATTTCATCTAAGCTTGTCTTACTCAATAATTGACTAATTGAATATCTCCTTGATTTATAAATTTACTATGAGGTAGCTTTAGTAAAACATTCCTGTTTTTTTTTATTTATTTTACTGTTACTGAAAGAAAAGAAAACTCTAGAAAATCTAATATTGATACTGGATTTTTATTCATCTTCAAGTCACGGGATGATTCCAAAGGTCAACAAGGTGCAGACAATATCACATGGCAATAAATAGTTGCGTGTAATTGTAGAACAATGGCAGCTTTGATGCAGCTAGAGGACATTGCCAATGGAAGAATTGGGAGGGAGCATGTTTTAAGGCAGGGGTGTCAAACTCCAGGCCTCAAGTGCCCCTTTTCCACTAGTGCCTCTACAGCATGGTACGGTACGGTACGGTTCCACACCTTTTCCATTATCCAGGATTCATGGAACCGTCCCCCTTTTCAGTACCAACTCCATCAAGGTTCCAAGTGTACTGTGCTGGCCTGAAAATGCGACGTCAGAACACTGTCGGTCACTGATTAGTTAGGGGGTGGAGTCACTGGTTGCATCCGAGCTACCCTCACAACAACAACTCAAGGCGCCATTTTTTCTTTGCAATTGTTGGAGCGACATTCTTGAACTTGAGAATGGCAGTACAAACCACACTGTGGTCCAATGCTGAGGTTCAGGAGTTTTTGTGCTTGGTGGCAGAGGACAAAATTCATAATTAATAATACGACCATGTCCTCCATTGTTGTGCTCGCTGTCTTCTTCTTCTACTACGTTTAATGGTGGCTGACAAAAAGCTCCGGAGCATTACCGCCACCAGCTGGCAAAGGCGCGTGACGACAATTTCCGGACTTGGGGACCGCCCAGAACCCACCCACTAGAACTGTAATGGAAAACCACCCGAACCGTGCCAAACCGTGCTGTACCGTGCTGGGCGCTAGTGGAAAAGGGGCAAAGGGCTACTGTCCTGGAAGTTTTAGGTTTTTCTGCTCCAACACACCTGATTCAAATGGTTTAATTAGCTCCTCACCAAATCATGTTCACAAGTCATTCATTTAAACTAGGTGTTTTGAAGCAAGAACACATCTAAAACATGCAGGAGTTTGGCCCCCGAGGAATGAAGTTTGACACGTGTTTTAGGGATCACTCTGACCTTCTGGCACACGAATATGCCTTGCTTATTATCTGATTCAGAGTGCCCAGAGCCGTTCTTTTGAAACTCTGCGCTGAACTGGCTTCAGCCTTACACAGGGAAAGTAGGAGAAGCATACTTTCAGTGCCAGTTCAAGACCTCATCACGTTGGGGTTCCTTGCAACCAGAGTCTTTCAGAGGGACCTGGGTGACAGGTTGGATATTTCACAGTTGTCTGTGAGCCATGCCATACCAGCCGTATAGGATAGCCTCGTCCATATGATTCACAGATATATCAAATTCCCCTACACCTTGACTGAAACGCTCCATCGAGCTCAGCGACTCATTTCTTAACATAATCTATTTAATGATTAAGCCTCTAAGTTTTACTAAGCCCCTGAGATACTCTGTGTTTACAGTCTTCTTTTGGCTGCACCCTTCTGCAGAGGTCGCCACAGCAAGGAAACTTACATGAAAGATTTGGCAATTGTTTTATGCCGGATGCTCTTCCTGATGCAACTTGGGCTCAAACTTGCAGCCTTAGGATTACAAGACTGTGGCAATGACCACCGAGCTACCACAGCCCCTTACTCTGTGTTTACAGTAATTATGTTATTAAACACACGTGTAAAGTTGGAAATGCCTCAGCCTGCTGGCAGATCTGCGCCCCTGGTTAACGTCAATCATTTATTTACAATAATATTGTGTAACTAATGTGCAGAAAGTAGTGTCTAACATTATTGGGTGAGAGGCGGTGGGCAGCCGTCCTTTGCTCAACTCCCAGGTTAATTTCGGAGGATTTAAACTTTTTGTTAAATAATTCCATTCTACTCTGTCAAAAGTTTTTTTGGTGTCCAGTGCAATTGAAGCGACAGGTCTGAGTAGTTGTGAAGGTGTTGTAAACCACATTAAAAATACTTTCCGGAGATTAAAAAATGAGTGTCTATTGCAGATTAACCCAGTTTGATGGAGTGATATATTTGAGGGTAAAAACTTCCAAACTCCTGGCTAGTAACTTTGCCAACGGTCTGAAGTCGATAGTTCGAAAGAGTGGTGTGCCGTTATGTGATAAGATAATGCTTGACTTTCAAAGACATTTGTGCTTTATACGTATCTGGCTGTCAGATAACATTGCTAGTTTCTCTCTTCTAGTTTTTTTCTGATGGCCCCTATAAGAAATAATCTCCACCTTTATAAAAGCTTTCATTGCTTCCCATAACACAGAGACTGGCTTCTGGAGTTATGTTACCCTGGAAGAAAAAATAAATGTATCAATTTAAATGTGACCAAAAAAAAAGGTATAATCTCTCATGTGGATTTAAAAAGTGCTAGGGGCCACAACATTAAAGTCTTTCATAAAGACTTCAATCACTTTGGCCAACTTGGATTGAACAGCCAAAGTGGAGGAGTAGAAATTCCCACCCATAATCAAATAATAGATAGATCAGGAAGCATTAAGAGAACCTGTCCAAAAAAAAAAATCATCCCAAGTGGGAGCATACATTCACAAGAGCCACTTTCACATCATAAAACCTGAAAGTTTGATTAAAATCCGTCTTGTTGATGAAATATTTTGCTAACTGACGGATGCAAACAAACAAGGGCAAAAATATTTTATTTTGCCTTTGCCTTTTATAAATAAACACTTAAACAACAAAGGTTTTTTTTTTCAATTGACAACTGTCTGCTCTGTTCAGGGAAAATTTCTTGTTTTTTTGGGGGGTTTTTTCTGTAAAATGCAGTGTGAAATTATATTCTGTTTAAACTTGTAGGTTTGGAGCCGTTTAGAATTGGCCCATTCACAAACTTTGTAAACATTGGCGAGCGTTGCAACGTGGCTGGATCACGCAAGTTTGCCAAACTGATCATGGCTGGACAATATGAGGTTGTTATGTTTATATTTTAATAAAATCACAAAAATAAGTTCAATAGATTGAATTTATCTTCATGCGTATGGCTGAGAGATTCTGATAGTGTGTTTATGTGTTTGTCCTCCAGGAGGCTCTGAGCATTGCAAAGGCCCAGGTGGAGATGGGAGCTCAGATCTTGGATATAAACATGGATGAGGGCATGCTGGATGGACCGACAGCTATGGCCAGATTTTGTAACTTCATTGCCTCTGAGCCAGATATTGCCCGGGTAGGAAACACACAAACATAAACTAAATGAACAGTAAAAACTTGTAAAGAGTATTTTTCTCCCTTGTTTCTTTACATGTTCCTATAATAAACAGATAATGGAGAAAAAAATTGGACTAATTATTTTAGTTATCGTATTTGGTTTGGCTAGTGTGTATGTCTGTCTGTTAGCAAAATATCTCATGACTCACTTGATTAATTTTAAAGAAACTATTATTATTTTTGGATGTACATTTAGAACAGATTAACTTTTCAAGTCACCCTGTTTTAAGATGGTCATCACAGCTAATGTAGCCAATATCAAAATGCTATAACTCAGTCAGTCAGTTTTATAGATATTGAGCTAAAAGTGGGTGTGGTAGTAGCTGAAATTTTTCATTTTTAAAGCTATCCAATTTAATTATGATACAGGGAGTAAAATGAAGCTGCTCTCAACAAATGAAGTGAATCAGAGTCAAAGTTTTATATAATCAGAGCAGAGCAGGGTGGGTGCTGCAGTGGGTCCCTCCTCCGTCCCCCCAACACTCACAGATTGCTCAGTCCTCCCGCAGCATCCCTCCAGTTGCAGTCAAAGTAGGAGAGATTCACCCCATCGCATTCAGATGGCGTGAAGCTGATACTGACTGATCCATGGCAGGATTTAAATGTAAAATATTCTGTTTAAAATAAATCACTGCACCAAAATACCTCTTTTGGATCACTTTTGCCAATCCCAAGCCTGGATAAAGGATGAGAGCTGTATGTAATGTGTCTGTTGGGACAATGGTTGGCACATCTGTTTCACATGGGGGACCTCTGTGATTCCCAGTCAGGCAGTCACTTTACTGTCGTAATTATTTTTTAAACCAAAACACTGTTTTTGTAAATGTTGTTTTTGTAAATGTCTACAGTAATGTTTCTCTAATATTTAAGGCCTTGTTTGATCATTCCAATAGCTCATAATTTCTATTGACAGACACCACAACTGTTGAGGAATATTTTGGTTTAATTTAAAGGAGTTATTTATTGAACATATGTCTTGTAACCTGAATGCTTCATTAGAGAACACTATACTGTGTACTTTGACTAAGGGCATGTACGCAGTATACTCCTGTTTACATGAAAACCTTTGGGAAGTGACTGATATGCAGAAAAAAGGCTCTCAAATGTGTGGTGGGGGCATAGGGGGTTTATGATTAAATGTAGAAAAAAGTTTCAGTCAAAAATATTTTTTTGCTTTAATCCCTGGATCTGTATTTTAAACTTTGTCATTAACTACTGGAATCAACTCTGTTAGCTAAATATTTTTTGAACTACTGTAGAGATTTTTAATGATAAATTCATAAAGTAATTATTAGATGTACATGTACAACTGAATACAACCCAATTTCAGAAAGTTGCCACAGCTAATCAGCATTAGTCAAAACAAAAAATGGCTACAACTCAGTCAGTTTTACAAACATTAAGCTAAAATTTGTTGTGGTAGTAGCTGAGAGTCAAGCCCAACACATATCGCACAAGATCATAGATAATTTTACTTTTAAGATTTGACCAAAATGGCTACAATTCATTCAAGATAGGATGATCACACTGCTGTCAAAAGCGGCCCAAATCCTACTTTTTTCTTCCTTTATATCTGACTTTTTTTTTGTTGTTGCTGACAGTCTTGAGTGTCACAAATCAGATTTTTTTTTTTTTTTCAATTTAGACGCAGGTCACTTTTATATATGGTCATAAAATGGATACAGAATAGATGTTTTTCAAAGTGACCACATATTTCATTCAATTTTTATGTCACTGAAGTGTGACAGATTTCACAATTCTGCACTGGAGTAGGCAGGAAGTGGTGAGATCAAATGTAAACATTGGGTAAAACAAGCATGGCAGACACTCTTGATGGATCTAACCAGTGGCAAGAAGGTGAGGTTTTGGACTTAATTAGTATTTGGGGTGACAATTTTGTTTGAGCTAAACTTGAGGGGTTGTATTGTAACAAGGCATCATTGTCTTCTTCTGTACACGTGGGTCCCTTCACAATTGTAGACTGTTCACGCTGGATTCTATTGGCAGTTGCATTTAAATTATAGTGTGAACAACCATGCAAAAATAAACCAAACAAAACCAGATCTTGTCCTATATTCTGACATGAAATACATTGGGCGATGTGCATTCTTTAAATGAATGTTAGCCCTTTAAGTAAAAAAGAAAGTTTAATAACAGATGTATCCTGCTCAGCACTTGATCAAAGCCTGATTCACCTTCAGCTGTTGCCTCTCCTCCCCAGGTTCCTCTGTGCATTGACTCTTCTAACTTCTCAGTGATTGAGGCAGGGCTGAAATGCTGTCAGGGAAAGTGCATCGTTAACAGTATCAGTCTGAAGGAAGGAGAGCAGGAGTTCCTGCTCAGAGCAGCCACTGTAAAACGCTACGGAGCTGCTGTGGTGGTCATGGCTTTTGATGAGGAGGGACAGGTGAGGAGACTGTCATAAATGTTTCTCACACACAAACACACGATTACTGATGAGTGTACTTCAATCTCCAGGCCACAGATACAGACCGCAAGGTGGAGATCTGCACTCGAGCCTACAAACTGCTGGTTAACAAGGTGGGATTTGATCCTAATGACATCATCTTTGACCCCAACATCCTAACCATTGGTACAGGCTTGGAGGAGCACAACAGCTATGCTGTTAACTTCATCAGAGCCACCAGTGTTATCAAGGTAACTGTGCTGTCGCTGCCACTAACGGCAAAGAAAAATGAATGTGCTAAATTGCCTGATCTTTTAAAGCAGTGGTCCCCAACCTTTTTAGCTCCACGGACCAGTTCATTATAAATAAAATGATACGACCGGCATGAAAGCAGGGGTATTTTTTGAAACATAATAAACGTAAATCCAACTCACAACTTTTTGACCTTAAAATAAGATACACCACAAATATAAAGTGCACAAAGAATACAACTCATCATAACGCGGAATCAGTGGGAGCCCTGTGCCTGTTTCTCAGTAACGAGACGGTACCATCCTTGCCTCGTTAGAAAACCAATTGCCACATGTCATGCAGAGTGGGCTTGGTGCATGAAAATCGCCTGTTGTGATAAATCCATATTTTAAGTAGGACTCCTGGTATAGTCTGTTAAATGCAGCTTTCTTTTTCTTGGAAGTCGTAGGCTGTTCTTCTGTCTCCTCGCTAAGCCTTTTCCCCTTTGCAAAGAAACCTTCCAGAGACGTTTGAGTCTTAAGTCTGTCTGTTGTGTATTTGGGACATTGCCACCTCTTCTGTTTGGTGCTTGGGCTCAGCAAATAGATGAAATTGGTGAGCAAATTTTCATGCTCTTCCACAGTTGTCACTGCTGGAGGGATGTTCTATTGGTGAAAAAACACTTACTTTTTAGATTCCGCCTCCAAAGACCTTCCTCCACACTGTATAAGGAGATGGCTGAGAAGGCTTCATCAACCATTGTAGCTGAAAAATGAACACAGTAGGCAATCAGAGAACTTGCTGGGAACTTTACAGTTAGCAAGGTGACACATTGTTCTTTTTTGCATAACAAGGATACTGAATACATCCTTGTTATCAGCCAGCCTCAGTATTTTCTCTATCTGAAATTTTACCATCAAAGGCTTAGGCAACACCCAAGAGTAAATCAGTCTCCTCACCAGCTGCTGAGGTACCAGAGGTTTCATCAGACCTTGGAGAGTTACAGCAGTAACATGGCATGCAGGTAAATGTAGGTGTGGGACTGGGTGTAGATGATGGTGTTGAGCCAACTTCGAACTGCAACATTTCTGCTGCAAGCTGGTCCTGGAACTTTTTGTAGGTGTATGCAGGACCAGTCTGACTCTTGCATAGCTGCCTGTACAAAATAAAACCGTTGGCAATTGCAGTGTAAATTAAATGACAAAAAGTCTTATACCACTGTATTGATTTTTTTGTGTACAAAGTAATAACCAAAACGAGCATCAGACAAATAAACACCACCTATGTTTTTATTGCAGTCCACCACTGCATCAGGGACAGGTACTTTTGTCTCCCACACCCCAGCCTCCTTTACTTTGTTTTGCACAGACTTTCCACTGGTGGCCTTATGCACTGTGAAGCACATTGTTACCTCCCAAGTGTCAATCCACTTTATAGACAGAACCGTGTTTTTCTCAATCCAGTGCACATCTACCCTCTCAGCCTTTGGAAAGTCATTTCTGTCTTTGCACAGAAAGCCAGTTCATTTTTTTCTGATGGTCCCACTGCAGCCAATGTGTTTTGTGTACAGATATTGGAAGAGGGCAGGGCTAATGTAGAAATTATCCACATATAAAGTGTAGCCCCCTCCAAGCAAGAAAAATGGTATGAGATAACAACAGAAGAATATGGATGCCACCATACTTTCATCTATACAGATGTTCTTCTTTTTTTATCGTTCTATTAGTCATCTTTTGAGTTGCTGAGTTGCAACAACCACAAAATAGCCTCAAATCTGTTCCTGGACATTCTCTCTGGGGGAAAGTGGAAGTTGTATGGTCAGTCTTGTTTCCAGTAGTCGGGTCTGTGGTGGACACTTAAAAGACTAATGAAAACAATAATCACCAGAAAGATGTAAAAGTCTCTCTCTGTCAGAGCTGTTCACTGAAACTTCTGTCAAGCCTCCTTCATTCTCAATTCAAAAGTAGAGTGTGTGGAGTTTGAGCTTTTAAAGCTGAGATATTCTGTAAGCTGGATTCACATGCAGATTGCCCTCACTCTCCTAACAATAGAGGCTCGTTCGGGTCTTTGTTCACATGACTCACT
>JAOXNZ010000091.1:34814891-34825823 GCA_028566095.1 Kryptolebias brasiliensis
TCCACCCAGAAAGGCCCCAGGCTGGGATGCGATCCTGCAACCTTCTTGCTGGGAGGCGACAGCTCTAACCACTACGCTGCTGTGCCACCCCCTTACTGATTTCATTGGATTTTATTGTTTTCACCTGTTTATGTAATAGGTTGGAACAATTTGACTATTCGTCTTGGTTTTTACTTGTTATTTCTGATCATTTTTTGCTTTGTTCTTGGTCAACTAGGGTATGTCTGGTACTCATTTTATTGTTATTTTTATATATAGTAGTGTGTATTTTCAATTATAAATTCACATTAGATTGTACTGTGTGCCTTCCAAACAGTATAAGCTTTGTTTTACCCAGGTTTAGTGATAACTTAATTCTATCAAACCACAGTTTTAGAATTTCTGCATTTCTGTTGTAATCATTTCCAAAATCTGCAGTATATTTGTCCCAGAACACAAATGTATGTCTGGAGGGATATTATTGACAGAATTAAATCAATAAATATACCATTAAATAAATAAATATAACTTGAAGTACATATGTGTAAATCTCCCATTAATTAATTAAATGTATCATGAAATTCTGAAGAACATCATTAAATAAATGTATCATTAAATAATTAAATATATCAATAAATAATTCAATATATCATGAAATGATGAAATATGCAATTAAATGTCCCATGAAATAATTAAATCTACCTTTGTAAATAGTAAATTTAAATAATAAAATGTCCTTTTCAAGAAAACTTATTCAATTATTTCATTGTATTTATTTATTTCATTGCTCCTGTGGGAGGAGCTGTTGGCATGAAATAATTTGAACTGTCAAACCCAGCCATCAAACTCTGTGGACGGGGCTTGTGTGACTCCTCCACAGACCCTGACGTCTGATTGGCTGCTTCACACAGCAAGTCCAGATAATGGATTGAGCACAGCCAGAATACACATTCCAAAACATTAGGGTTGTAATTGTCCTTATGTGGATTTGGAAGAGACTGCAAGAAAATAAACAAGAATGTGTACAATTCTTTTTTTTTTTTGACACTTCCAGGAAGCACTCAGACAGACCCCAGCTGCTCCATTACAGCCGACCTCCGCCACCTGGCCGACCCGGTTTAATTTTAATCTCGGTTAAAAAACAATTGAACGAATGGTACACAGACCGTAAACAACACTCAAAGTCACGTGAAAAGTCGGCACTGCTGGCTTTCCATAGACTCGCTCTCACACCTGTGCTACTCCTCCCCCTTCGAGCGGTGGCCGTCCAATGAGCCACGAGCTCCTATGCGCTTTGGTTTTCGCCGCCGCAGAAGCCCCTCACACGTAACCTCCTCCTCTTAGTTTTTTCAGCAGACCCAGCCAAGGTTCTGTCAGTGAAGCAGATGACCACCATGGCTGACGGAGGAGAGGAAGATGAAATCCAGTTCCTGCGGACTGTAAGTCTCCTTCAGCGCCTTCAAGAGTCTGATATGTGTTGGGTGTTGACGACTTCTCTCAACTCGGCTGTGTGTATGAGGGGAGTTTACTGCAGTATGGTGTTTCTGCATCCGTCTGTTAGAGGGATTTGAGGACGTTAGAGGTGTGAAAACCAAGTAAGTGGAAACAGGGTGGGGAGATGGATAAAGGTACTGCTGCAGGAGTTTTGGGTCGCGTGCAGACGCTGCTTGGCGTGTGTGCTGTGGGTGGAAAGATGATGCGGGGCGCAGTGCGGTGAAACCTGCTGCGTCTCTTTTTTCACCTCGTTTTTTTTGCACACAGTGTCATCTGATGTGTTTCATGACAGTAGCTGTTGCTTCAAAATCCTGCGTGTAACTCATCAACGCACCCTCCAAGTCAGTTTTCTTTCTTTCTTTTAAATGAGATTATGCGTTTACAGAACAAACCGGCAGGATAAAATTTTATCCTGCCGGTTTGATATTGGTATGATTTTGTGGTTTGGTTCTGTTGGTGCACCTCTCCTGTGTGTTGTGGACTTTTTAACGGTATAATCCCGAAGTCAAGAGGCAGATGACTGCAGTGGTGTTAAAGTGCAGTGACGTGATGCTACAAAATCCCTGGAACAAGATTATTGATCGGGACTCCTTAGCGGGGAGGGGGGATTATAGCGCGTGCTGTATTCTAGCTTCATTTTAGAGCTGCAGCACTGCAGCACATACATTTATGAAGCGAAAACATTGTTTTGAGCATGTGTTCGTTTGCTTGGCTGTTAGCAAAATATCTTATGAACCGCTAGACAGATTTCAGTGAAAGTCCTCAACAGTAATCATTTGAATCTACATCTACAGCTGATTAATTATTGGAGTCAACCCAGTTCAACCCACAGCTAAAAAACCCGAACACAAAAATGGATAAAACTCATACAATGGTGTGGTAGTAGCTGACAGTCATCTCCAACACATACTCAGAGACAAACATCTTATGCAATAATTTCATTTAATATTTTTAACCTTCAACCCTGTTTTTTTTAAAAAGTTATGTTTATAAAGTTTTTGCACAGTAAAACATACAGCGAACATGCCTATTCAAACAAGTATATGTATAAAATATTACAAAAGATAGAAAAGATAAAAATAGAGCAAAAAAATTCTGAATATTTTTATCTAAGTGATTAGTCACACTGCTTAATTACACTATACTCTTGATTATGGCTCTACAGGCAGTGCCATAATCTGTAGATAAAGACACGGTGGCATACTAGGAGTCCTGCTGTGCATTTGAGTCAGTCTTATACTGGGTGAGATGGTTCAAGAATGGCTGCCAGATACTGCAGAATTTATCAGTGCAGCCCAAGGTATCATACTGTATTTTCTTCATATGGAGTATCTCAGTAAGTCCACCTAACCACACTTTGAACTGAGGCACTTTGTCAGTTTTCCACAATTTAAAAAATACTTTACCATTCCATACATAACAGTCTTTTGACTAGAGATACTGTAAGTCATAAATAAAAGAGAGTGCCCAAATAGTGGATCTTTAGGCAAGACGACACCAAGATATTTTGATGTTTCAGTTATCTTAAATGGCAGATTATCAAGGAATTCAGACCTAAGGTTAGAGCCAAATGGTATAAATTTGCTCTTCTGCCAGGTAATAGTTAACCTGAAATCTTCCCAAATGGTTGTATAAGATCTAGGACAACTGGGACTGATTCCTTAGGCTGTAATTAAAAACAACAACATCATCAGCATACAAAGAAATGTGATGATCACATTTTCCAGTTGTATCAGTTTAATTAGGCAGTTATTCCTAATGCTAATGGAAAGGGGCTCAACAACAACTACAAAAAGCAGCGGGCTAATGGGGCAGTACTGACACATCCCATGGTGCAGTAAAAAAGGCTCCGACCTTTCTTGGTTTTTGAGGATGGAGGCAGTCGGCTGAGTATACACTGTTTTAATCCAAGAGACGAATTTACTGCCAAACCCAAATTCCTCAAGCACAGTTAGTATGTAAGGCCATTCCAGCTTGTCAAATGCCTTTTCTGCATCAAGGCAGAGAATGACTATGGTTGACTCACTATTATGTTTGTAAAACATAATATTTATTAGACGTCTGATATTAAAAAAAGAGAACCTCTTTGGGACAAAACCTGTTAGGTCAGCATGAATAATGGATAAAATATGTTTATTTAACGTGTTTGCTAATACTTTGGTGAATATTTTCATGTCAGAGTTCAATAATAAATTAAGACAGTATGATGAGAGCTCCGTCTCTTCCCTGTCCTCTTTTAGTAATAAGGAAAAGTTGGCTTCGTACATTGTACCAGGAAATTTACCAATTTCAAACAAGTGAGAAAACATCCTCAAAAAGATAGGAGCCGTCTTCTTGGCATACTTTTTGTAGAGCTCAATCCCAAAGCTATCTAGGCCCGGGGCTTTAGCATTGGGGAGTGACTTGTGATATCTGTATGAAGAGCCTCTCGTACAACGTTGCTTAGCTTAGGGTAGTTTAGGTCCCTTAGCCAATCTAATACGTTCCCCTTTGGTTTAGATATGTATAGTTGCTCATAGTATTCCTTAAAGGAGTCATTTAGACCTTCTTGTTAATTTATAACATTTCCGGACTTGGACCTTATTTTGTGTATTGCCCTACTAGCTTGTAGGCCTTGCAACTGATGAGCCAATAATTTATGAGGTTTGTCACCCTGCTCAAAAAGTTTCTGCCTGATCCTAAACAACTAGTCAGACATCTGACCAGACAGAATGGTGGTGTATTCATATATCAATGCAAGAATATTTTGTAAAATCGAAGGGTTGGAAGAGGACCTATAGTTGAGTTCCAGGTGTGCAAGTTCCTTTCCAATTTCTGTGAGTCGTTTCTGCCTTTTGGGGCGGCAGTGGCTCAGGAGGTAGGCACTCGTCCTGTAATCGGAAGGCGGTTCAAAGCCCCGCTCTGTCAGTCTCAGCCGTTGTGTCCTTGGGCAAGACACTTCACCTGCCTTGCCTACTGGTGGTGGTCAGAGGGTTCGGTGGCGCCGGTGTAATGGCAGCCTCACTTCTGTTAGTCTCCCCCAGGGCAGCTGTGGCTACAATGTAGCTTACCACAATCAGTGTATGAATGGGTGAATGACTGATTGTAGTCTAAAGCGCTTTGGGGTCCTTGGACTAGATAAAGTGCTATACAAGGGAGGTTTCAAAAGAGATAATATGGCCTCTGATCACCACTTTAAAAGTTTCCCAAAATGTGGAATCTGTGACATTGTTTGTATCATCAGTATCCAAATTCAGAGATCTTGTCTAAAAAAAATGACAGAATATTTCATCTGTGAGCAAGGATTGGTGAAAGTGCCAGTTATATTGCTGTTTCTTATGATTAAGGTTAAGAACTAGTGAAATTGGGGAATGATCAGATATTAAAAAGGTGTGGTGCTTAGAGACCACCACATTAGATATTAATTTAGAATCAAGTAGGAAATAATCTAGTCTTGAATGAGACTTGTGTGACTGAGAAAAAAGAGTAATCTCTGTGTAATGGATGTTGGAGTTTCCAAATGTCAACCAGGTTGTAGTGGACATGAGGGTGTTTAAAATTGTGGAAGAGGAAGACGGTGGTTGGTTTGTTCGAGCTGATTTATCCAACTGGGTGTCAAGCACATACTTAAAATCACCTCCCAAAATTAAGTGTATGACATACGGGTCAGGCAATAGATTAAATATTTTATAGAAAAAGCCTGGGTCATCAAAATGACTGCCATATACATTAAGGACTGTTACATTAAATAATTATATATAGCCAGTCACAATGATATATCTGCCATTCGGGTCAGTCACTATAGAAATATGCCTAAATGGAATTGTATTATGAATCAGGATTGCCACACCTCAAGCTTTACTTGAAAAAGTGGACTGAAAAACTTGATCGGTCCAGCTGCATTTCAGCAAGCTCTTACTACCTGGTTTTATGTGTGTTTCTTGGAGGTATATAATGTCAGTAGATAAAGATTTTAAATATGAAAATACTTTACCCCTTTTAAGGACATGCCCCAATCCCTTGGCATTCCAACTGGTAAAAGTAATGCCACCATTTTGTAATAATGTATTAGGATGCATAATAATTTTTAAACAGAATAGGTGCAGTGTACACACTTGTTGCTCTGATAAAGCATTTAGAAATGTAAAAAAAAAAACTAAATTAAACAAGAAGAACACTAAGAACAATACCCACCTCCCCCACGCCACTTTCCCAAAAAAGATCAGAATAAAACTCCCACATAACCAGACAGAGGTAGCTAAGTCATACGAGCCATACAGATAATAAACCAACTTCACACAAAGCCTTCTCTACTCACTCTCATCCAGTAAATGTGAATGTGAAACAAACATCATACTATTAGAAAAATAATTCTGTTTCAATGATCATAAACAAAGAGCTCATACCATAGTATTACTGACTTGCAGGTGTTCAATGTCTGTAAAGTTTCTGCAAAAGCCTCTGCATCCTGTGGAGAGGAGAATGTCTTGTCAGTGGAACCACGGGAGATGCGCAGACGCCCTGGATAGATGAAGCAGCACCTTGCTCCTGCATCCTGGAGTGCTTCTTTATGTTGTCAAAGACCCGCCACTGTTTTATCACCTCTGCTGGGTAGTTGAGGAAGATGTAGATCGTCTTATCCTTGTAGCGAAGGGGAAACTGCTGGTGGGCCAGTAGTAAAATCTTCTCCTTCGTCTGGAAATAGTGGATTCAAGCAATCATTATGCGTGTCCGTGTATCCTCGTTTGGCAACCTGCTTCCCAGTCAGTGTGCCCGGTGCACCTCCAGTGGTGTAGAGAAATTGTCAGGTCCCAGCAGAATAAACCCTTCATCAGGAACTCTGTTGGACATCCACCCTCGATTTTTTTCTGTCTGTCCAATGATTCTAATATTCTGACATCCGGAGCGTGCCTCAAGGTCAATCATTTTCATGCATAGCACTTCATTCTTTGCCTGCATCTTAATACAGTTCTCCTCAATATGCAAGAGGCGGCACTCATGGTCGGAACTAGCATCTTCTACCTCCTTAATTCGGTTTCCAAGATTCTTTAACAATGCATGGGTTGATGCTAGCGATGCTTCTACGTCATTAAATGTTTCTGCCATGGTCTTGCTCATATTTGTTATTGCAGAAAGAATGACAGGATCCTGCATCAGACTCACAAGCTAACTCAGTATCTAATGCTGTTGTTGCGTGTTCAGCTAGCTACGGCACGCATGGGCCATTGACTTCTCCTGGAGCTTTATCTTGCTTCTTTCCTTTTTCACCTTTTGGTTTTGTCATCCTTGGCTTTAAGACAGTTATTCAGTATGCCATGAAACTGGAATATAAGAGATATAGCAATATAAAGTAGGAACTATTCTTAAGCGGTCAAAATTGTTATATGCTGAATACAATCACATGAAAACACAGTTTGTGATTTATAAAATCTATATTTGTAAAAGAAAAAGAAAGGATGAGGATGAGCTACCTTTTTTTCTAGCAGACAGACACACACAAACACCCACAGAGACATGGGCAGAAACATTATGGTACACTGACACCATATGGAAGCAAGTGATTCAAATCTTGTAAGAGCCTGGAATTAAATTCTTTTTCATTATATTTGCAAAAAACAGAATGTGAGGATTACATTAGAAAAAGTTACAAAAAGTTATTTAAAGTTATCTAAATCAAATCAGAGATTGATGTAAAAAGATAAAATTGAGAGAGATTCATATCTTGAAGACTCAGTGTTCTGAGCCCTGAACATATTGTTTTTTTCTTTTAGGCATGTTGCCTTAATAGCAGAGTGAGAGAGTACTATTGTTAGAACTCCCATACTTGTGTTCTTTCAAATACACTTCCAAACATGGACCTAAGGACATGTATTAGTGTTTTGGCAGCCATAGTAATATTGTGTTTCCACACAGTCAATTGTATTCTGAACTTGACAAGTAGCAGGTAGTCTTATTGGAACAAAACTTTGTGCTGCCTTCACAGCACACTGACTTTCGCCAAGTTTGTGTGTTTTTGCACAGCATGAAGGAAGGAAAATGATCTTAACTTAAAAAGAACTTTGATATTTTTATTTGAGTTCTACAAAGAGCTTCACAGTATTTCTCCACAATCCATTCACACAAACACTCAGAGCCCTTTGGTTATTTTCCTTTCAGTCACACACTGGTGAGCACATCAAGCACAGTGTGGCCCCTCAACACAGCACTTAGTTGGTATGACAATCAGTTTGTTTTTAAAAAAAAAAACTTAATTCTCTGAAGAAAAGGCATTCTCTGCTGAAATGAGCTAAGAAAGTTGAAACTGAATTGGTAAAGTAAACACTAAATAAAAGTAACAGAAGACTAACTAAAAGCTTAAAAGCTAAAATTATCAAAAGACAAACAAAAATACAGCATGTAGGCTGAAGCGAAATGAATGAGAGTGAATCTGTTTTCATGGGGAAATTACTTGTAAATAAAGTATGAAAAGTTCAAAAATAGACATAGCACCCATCTCTTTTTGATGTATGAATAGTTAAAATAGCACAAAGTATACATAAGTAGTTGAATTGCAAAACAAGTAACAATTTTTTTTAACTTAACAGGAAAACAAATGTGTGAATACTGACTCAGCATTCACAATATTGCACTAACTGACAAAAAAAATTCAGAACCCAAAGGGAATAGTCTGATTTGGACATAATTTGATCCACATGCAGACCAGTGATAGGGGTGTAAAAGACATCAATTACAGTTTAAATTCATTTGGTTGATTATCAGTAGTTTGTACAGTACAGGAAAGGCTTGAGTGGCTAATTTTTTTGTTAGTCCAGTCTCTTACTGTTTACACCTGTCAATGATGTTTAACCATCCTGTCTTTAGGTTCCTTTTCTGCTCCTGTGTCTAGGACACTAAAAGCAGCAATTTTAGAAAGAAATTTACCTTACATATGAAAATGTACAGTTTTTATGAACAGCTGTAAATATATACATCCAAGCTCTTTGTTTGCCCCTTCTCAATGTCCTTGTTTCCTTTCCTTTCTATCTTGCATTTTTCTCCGGCGCTGCTGCTAAGTGCACTCTGAATGCACATCAGTA
This sequence comes from Kryptolebias brasiliensis, assembly GCA_028566095.1. Lineage (NCBI taxonomy): Eukaryota > Metazoa > Chordata > Actinopteri > Cyprinodontiformes > Rivulidae > Kryptolebias > Kryptolebias brasiliensis. The sequence goes on from JAOXNZ010000091.1 coordinate 34,823,420, forward strand.
CTTACTGTTACTGATACTCGCTAATGTTGTAGTATAAAGCAAACAGTAAGTGGGTAAAGAAAATGGATGGAGGAGAGAAAAAAAAAAAGACAGAACGGACACATAAATTAACAAAAAGACTGAAAGAAAGCATTAGGACACATAAAAAGACAAAAAGAATGCTGACTCAGCAGTCAGATGCTTATTTCAATGCTTTTGCACTGAAGTAGCTTTTGTTTGTTGCGTTTGTTTTTAAATGAAGAAGTCTTTAACATGTTTAGAGAAGCTGCACTAAACAATTGATGCTGAGGTTTGATGGAGTTTGTGTGAGAATCATCCTGTGTGATGCAGGATAGATAGGCTGAGGGCTGTGGCATTTGGAAAAGATATAACAATGGAAAAAATAAATAACCGTCAATCGTCTGTCTGCACACGCACATATAGAAAGAAAACACAAAGAGAATGATGATCCTTTTTCCTCATTATGAAAGTTTAATGACTTATGACCTATAAATTGTCAGTACTCATAGACTGGAAAACATAAATCATTAACAAGGCCACTTGTTTTGATGTGAATTGTCCATGTGTAGTGTTTTTGGACTCCACATGCAAGAGACTTACCGTATTGTGTTGGTAAAATCTGTTCAAAAGTGATGGCTTTTAGCACTGAAGCCCTGTCAACTTGGGAACTGTGTTTTGTGAATATGCAAAGGTATTTTATTGTTTCATCCTTTCATACACACAAGATGGTGTTTTAGGAGACCCTAAACTGTATTTTTTGAAACTGAGTTTCAGAGTAAAAACATCCTTAAACGCCACTGTTGCATTCTTGTGTCGACAGACAGCCTAAATTCAGCCTTTTAAAAATGATGTCAAACTGAACTGTCAAAAATACTAAAGCCAACGTTGCAAAAAGTTCAACAGTATATATTAAAAAACATGGGGTAAGGAGAATAGTTTTAAAAGATTAACACTTGGGGTAAAAATGATTTACTCTGTGTTCTTTGAACATTATGATGATAAATCTTCCCTCCGTCTCTTAGTGGATACTGGATTTGAACTGATACAACTCTCAGTCAATAGGAGTTTAATATGACACAAAGTAGAAGATATGGTTGCTCTTGTATACTCCATCCTTGTCTTTTTCTTCTTGTGTTGGCAGTTTGGAGCATCTGCTCCGCATCTTCACTGTTTCTGGTGTATTTTCAGAGCAGCCATACAGCGCCACATACTGGCCTGGTGAAGTTACTGCAGCGTTTGGGTCATTTTTTATGTTTGTGTGGATGAAAATGTTTCTAGAAACGGTGCTGTGTTTATGAAGAAAAACATTTTGAAAGACAGTGTCCCGGTGTTGACAGACCTGAGACTGTGGTGTCAACTTTGACGTTGCAGATTACAATACATATTTCTTTTTTACATTACCAATTTTATTTAGACATGACAGTATATTTAATAAGAAATTAAAAATTGAAAAAATTGTTTAGTCAATACCTATTCAGAAAATTTGTTACATTTTATAAATTTGATTTGCTTAACTGAAAAAGAAAATGCACTAAATGTACACTTGTGTGCAACGGACTTAGTAGAAGTGTCACTATATTTGTATTCCTCAAAAAAAAAAAAAACTACCTCAAATGTTTCAAAGTTTCTCAATGTTTTAAATGTGTTATATTGTAAGATTTTTGTACAGTTCTGACTTGCCAAGACTGGTTTCTCTCTAAAAGCTATAGTTAACTGAATACATCTTTTTAAAACATCTGATTGAATTAAAACTTTTTTTTTGCATCAATCAACACAATCCAGCCACAGTATAATTACTGGTTCAGTTTGTTTAAAGTGTCAAATATTAAAGTTGGGTTAAGGTGCTGGGAGTCAGACTGACAGAAAGGTTTGACTCAGTACTGCAGTTCAACACAATCTTAGATTATTTATTTTATTTAAAAAATAAAAAAATGTTAATAATACAACCTCAATTCCAAACTAGAACTGTAAGCAGTTATCATTGGCATCCAAGCCTTTCTATCCCCACCCCCCGATCATCCAAGGACCTGTCGAAGCAACATCCTCCAGCATGATCAGTTTGGTGGTGGGTCAGTCATGGTGTGGGAAGGCATTTCTTTGGATGGCCGCACAGCCCTCCATGTGCTAGTCAGAGGTGCCCTGACAACTATTAAAAATCCTCAGACCCATTGTGAGACCATATGCTGGTGCAGTGGGCCCTGGGTTCTTCCTTATGCATGACAATGCTAGACCTTATGTGGCTGAAGTTTGTCAGCAGTTCCTACATGATGAGAACATTGATATTATGGACTGGCCTGTCCGTTCCCCAGACCTGAATCCAATTGAGTACATCTGGGACATCATGTTTCGGTCAATCCACCAACGCCACGTCACACCACAGACTGTTCAGGAGCTAACTGATGCT
>JAOXNZ010000091.1:34964186-34978126 GCA_028566095.1 Kryptolebias brasiliensis
GCAGTTCTGAAGGCAAAAGGGGGTCCAACCCGGTACTAGCAAGGTGTACCTAATAAAGTGGCCGGTGAGTGTATGTTCTGGGGATACCAAATTGTAGGCCTTCTGGAGAACAATATTTAAAACTCTGTCGGAATCGTGGAATAATAACATTTCCCCAAACCCACTTACGGCAATATTTGGAGTTGTTCCTCGGGTTTGCAATGTGCCCACCTGGCAGGCCTTAGCTGTGGCTTTTTCCACAGCTAAGGCAAAGTTAGCTTTTTTTTGCTAACATTGGGATTAACTTTTTTTTTAAAAAGTTAATCCCAATGAGATATTAGCTAAAAACTTAACATACAGATGATCTACTAAAGGATTTTATATCTCTCTGGTCTTGTTTCCGGTCTTTTGTGGTTTTCCACCTATTTTTGAAGACATAGACTTTCAGATACTCCTAATCTACATGTGTTACTTTGAAAGCCTTCGAAAAGAGTGACGAACTATTCATCAAGACCACTTTAAAGAATTACAAGAATGTTTGGCTGTTTGCAACAAAGCATAAAAAAGTGACAATTCAAGACTTTTGGCAAAGAGTTGTGCATAGTTTACCAAAAACTGTTGCTGCCAAAAATAACCTGCAAAAATTTTGACTCATTTATGAAAATCAACTTTCAAACTGGAGCTTTCAGAATTGTATTCTAAAAAGCACTGTCTGGAGTTATTGTGGCTATTTTATCTTCTTCTTTCATCTAAAACTGAAGTATAATCAGTCATAGATGTACATCTACTGATTGCTTTCTGAGAGTTTCGTTAAAAGACATGCACTGGTTCATGAGATATTTTGCTGACAGACAAATACATACACACACATACAAGCAATTGCATGATTACCTGCCTTCAATTGTAACAGACAATAGCTGCTTTCTGTTTTACACAATGGTTGGCAGCATAAAAAAACTCTTGTACAGGAGGCAGGGACACATAATGAGTGACACTGTGACATGTTCAGTTATAAATCTTGATTCTGCATTATCACAGATGACCACTGAGTGCGCATACGGCTGCATTGAGGGAAAAAGACCAATCTTGTCAATGTTGTGGAGAGACACACCATCATAGAGTGGGGAGCCATAAGGTTTGACTTCAGGTCACCTCTGTAGTGATAAGGGGATCCTGAAAATACACCCTGCAACCGAATGTCTTTCCCATTATGAGATGGTACCCTGGTACAGTCTTTCAACAAGACAACACCCGTCCACACACAACACATTTGTCTATGGACTGCCTTCATCATGTTGAGGTCAACCAGGTCCCCCATTTTTGCTCAAACCAATCATGTGTGGGATCAGCTTTGATGTCAACTTAAGCCCTATTCACATGGGATAAGCATTATCTGGGGACCCCATGTAATAAATAAATTACTCCAGAACATCTACTTTTTATATGGTGCATTCACACAGGATAACCGAAACCTAAGATTTTGTTGAAATTTATGGACATCTTTCAGATATGATGTTAATGCGCTGCATATTGTGTAACATCTTTTTACTTTGAGTTGATGTTAAAACTACTTTTCAGGCTACTGCCACAGCTCGGTGCTGTGTTACTGCCAGCGCTAGCCAGCTGTATAGTAGGATACAAAAAGAAGAAAATTATTCTTACCGCACAGAGCAATGCATGATGTGAGCCACCATTTGCATATGGTTTTGCGTTTCTCTTCAGCCTTTTCTTTTTTATGGCGACCGTTACAAGTCGATAGGGTTTTGCTCGCCCGGGACACAAAAGGTTATCTATGCACTCCAATGCAGCCTCCATTGCCAAAAGCAAATAAAAATGCGCCCAGGAAACAAAAAACGCCTAATTATGTATCGGATCCCGCCCATTTCTGTCCAAATCACAGAGATGCCTATTTGCATTGGATTAGTATTATAACAGGACCTCGGAGTTCAGCAAAATATAGTAGGCCGATTCGCACAGGATTAACAACACAGATAATGTCTGTAATTATTACAAATAGCATGTGGTTCCTAGGTAAAACTAATCTCGTGCGAATAAGGCTTTAGTCCGAGTGCTGATCTGCTGGATTTTGAGGGCCAGTTCAAACAGGTTTGGGTCGACTTGCTGCAGGAGAGGATATGACTATGTGGCTTCATTCTACACTGACTCACTGCTTGTATTCAGGCCCAAAGAGATGCCACACCCTACTGACTTGGGACCAGCAGTTTGCCTGTACTGCCAACTGTTTTATCTGTATGATCTGATATTGTAATCACTGCAAAAGAGCCACAAGACCTTTCAAAACTTGCAGTTTATTTCCACCACTCTCTCTGGGTGCTTAACTTAATTTTGTTAGTGAGTCTATATTTAGTCTATAGTTAGCTAACCATTTTTTCCCCTTAATAGGTGGAACCAAGCACCAAGCTTTTCCCAGCAGTATTTGCCAAAGCCACCAGTCCCAATGTCTTCCAATTTGAACTTGGTCGTATTAAGGTGAGAAGGGTCACACATGTGTACACACATTCTAGCAAGGTAATTTTTATTTTATTTTTTTTAATAATGAGAGGGATGAGTGAAGAGCATTACCCACTAAACTCAAGTAACAACTGCAGTTCCCTCATGTTTTTTTGTATATAAAGCCATGAGTTGTTATTTAGATGAGATGTTTTAATATCAAGGCTTTATTTTTTAAATCCTCCTGTTACAAAAATTGATGAGAATTTTTAAAACCTTTCCTGTTTAGCATCTTATGACACTCTGTACCGGAAGAGGGAGCTTACAGTCATGTAGATTTACAAAGGGAAAGACAAGTATTAATCAATGTGAAGTAGGATATGCTACAAAAAAACAAAAAAAAAACAAAGTATGGGTTATTTAGTTATACCCAACCATTCCCTGAACTATGTCATATTATACCAGTATAATTTATTATAAAGTTTCTAGTTTTTTAATAAGCTACATAATGGCCTTAGATAAGCAACTTGAATGAATTAGCATTTTATAATGAACTGATTCTGATTTTGAATTGATTTGAAATGATTTTGAAATGTAATAGTTTTAGACCAGATGCAAATAAATTTGAACGTGATCTGACTGACTAGAATGGAGCTGAAATTAGATTGCATTGGAATGAATTCATGTAATTGGATTTGAACTAAAATTGTTTCTTCAAAAAAATGTCCTAAGATTGTATTTTGTTAGGTCGGCCACTATAAATAAACTTGATTGAACTGAATTAAACTAAACAAAATTATTTTGAACTAATGAAAATCAAACTGAATTAAATTGAATCAAATTAAACTGAGTCAAGTAGAACTAAATATCATTTAACTGAATTAAACTGTAGGCAAATTATTTTATTTAAACTAAATTGAAAACAATTGAACTTAATTAAACTGAACTGAGTTGAATTTAACCAAACTGCATCCAAGTAAATTGATAAAAATAGAATTGACTTGAATTAAACTAAATTGAATTAAATTAAATTGAACTGAACTGAATCAAATCAGATTAAATTGAATCAACTAGAACTATATTGACTTAAGCTGAACCAAATTGATTTAAACTGGATTTCATTAAATTGAATTGAACCAAGTTGTAAGCTGAATTAATTATAATTGAATACATTAGGTTTAACTAGATTGAACGAAATCAAACTTGACTGTATTGATGTGTTTTTGTTTATCTCACATTGTTATCTGGTCTTTTCCACAGGAAAGAACCTGTTCCATACATGCAGAAATACACTATATTGCCAAGAGTATTTTCTCCATCTAAATCGTTAAATTTAGGTGTTCCAATCACTGCCATGGCCACGGGTATATAAAATCAAGCACCTTGGCATGCAGACTGCTTCTACAAGCATTTGTGAAAGAATGGGTCGCTCTCAGGAGCTCAGTGAATTCTACCATGGTACTGTGATAGGATGCCACCTCTGCAATATGTCCAGTTGTGAAATTTCCTTACTACTAAATATTCTACAATCATCTGTTAGGTGTGTTATAACAAAGTGAAAGCGATTGGGAACGATGGTAACTAGTCCCCGAAAAACACAGAGCAGGCTCAGTAGATGCTAAGGTGCATAGTTCACAGAGGTTGGCAATATAATGGAGAGTCAATAGCTACAGATATCCAAACTTCATGTGACCTTCAGATTAGCTCAAGAACAGTGCATAGAGAGCTTCATGGAATGGGTTTCCATGGTCGAGCAGCTGCATCCAAGCCTTACATGACCAAGTGCAATGCAAAGTGTCAGATGCGGTGGTGTAAAGCATGCCGCCACTAGACTCTAGAGCAGTGGAGACAGAAATTTTGCTTCTCTGTCTGACAATCCAATGAACGAGTCTGGGTTTGGCTGTTGCCAGGAGATCGGTACTTGTCTGACTGCACTGTGGCAAGTGTAAAGTCTGGTGGAGCGGGGATTAGGGTGTGGGGTTGGGCTTGGCTGCTTAGTTCCAGTGAAAGGAACTCTTAATGCTTCAGCATACCAGCACATTTTGGACAACTTCATTTTCCCAACTTTGAGGGAACAGTCTGGAAATGGCCCCTTCCTGTTCCAACATGACTGCGCACCAGTGCACAAAGCAAGGTCCATAAAGACATGGATGAACGAGTTTGGTGTGAAAGAACTTGACTGGCCTGCACAGAGTCCTGGCCTCGACTCAGTAGAACACCTTTGGGTTGAATTAAAGTACAGACTGCGAGTTGGTACCTTCTTGTCCAACAATCAGGGTCTGACCTCACAAATGCGCTTCTGGAAGAATGGTCAAAAATTCCCATAAACACATTCCTAAACCTAGTGTAAAGCTTTCCCAGAAAACTTGAAGCTAATTTAGCTGCAAAGGGTGGGCCAACATCATATTAAACCCTATGGATTAAGAATGGGATGTCACTCAAGTTCATATGTGTCTGAAGAAATACAGCCAAATACTTTTGGCAATATAGTGTACATACATTGGCTTGTGAACAGTTTTGGGTAGTTAAAACAAATGTTTTGAAATTTCAGTGCAAATGCATTAGGTTTCATGATGTACTTTGTCAGACAGCTGGTTTGGTCACAACTGTTTGCTAGTTCCATCCATACAGGATGTGGCTGTGGATCAGTGGTTAGAGCAGTCATCCTCCAATGAGATAGTTGGAGGTTCGATTCCACCAGTATGCCACATGTCGAAGTGTCCCTGTGCCCCATTGGTGTATTAATGCATTTTAAAGCACTGATTAGACTATAGAATGATTTATTCAGATTATCTTTGTAAAGATTCAGAAGAGTGCTGTATAAATGTGTGTGTGTGTGAATGGGTAAATGAGGGCACAGATTGTGTTGTAAAGCGCTTTAAGTGGCTTGGTTGGCTAGAAAGGCACTATATAAGTACAGTCCATTTACCGTATCCATTACAGAACCTCATTTACATTCATAAGTAAATGTCCATCATGAATAATGCTGCAAACTCATAAAGACTTTAAGTATAGCACCAATTAATAAAAAAACACAGTATTACTCTCTGAATTTGGAATAATTCCACAATATCTAATTACTTTTGTCTTGTGTCATGTCATGCTGTCCAACCTTGTGTTCTGCTAGAACGTGATGCCCCTTTCAGCTGGTCTGTTTAAGAGTGAGAGAAAAAACTCAGCTCCACAGTGCCCTCCACGGCTTCATGTTCAGTTTCTTACGCCTGTGTTATGGAGTCGTGTTCCCAACCACTTCCTCAAGGTAGCAACTTGGATTGTTTTCTGTATATTGTACTTTTGTTTGATATTTCTCCCCCTCTGTCTTTCCCTTTTTTATACATAATGTGTATTAAAATAATCACAAGTGTTGATATGAAATCACTGGTCCTCAAAGATACGTCCGCTGATGAATTTAGAATGATGAATTTGCTCACCTTCAAGCCAGTGTCAAAAAAATAGTTCCTGAAAATTCTAACAAAACATTTAGGACTGTCAATAAATCAAATTGAAATTAATTGTCAACAGTTAGCAGTGTTTTCATTGCCAACAATTTGTCACTGTTGCACTAAGATTGACCACACAAGCAGTTTCAGCTTTCTATCCTGTTTAGTCTAGACTATCAACATAAAAAAGACAAAATGACTTCACTAACTTCCAGTGTTCAAAATCGAGTCAAAATTGTCTGGTTTACAGGAGCTGCCATGTTGTATTTTTGGAGCCAGAATCTGTGCACAAGGGACATGGGGCTGTACCCTTCATATCTTCATAAGTCCCATGTAAACACCCTCCCAACTAACAAGCTGTCACATTGTCAGTCACATTGAAAATAATAAATTAAACTAAACTGAATTCAGTTCAACTGAATTTATGTAAATGAAATTAATTGAATGTAATAGATAAATTTGAACTAATTCAAAGTGAACCGACTTGAGTAAAAATTATGAGTAAAAAACTGAGTAAACTAATGGAGAACAATGGAATTTTGATGAAATATGTGAAAAAACCTTGCCCTGATTGGTGCTTTCTAGCTCAGACATACGTCACTGTAAAAACAGCATTCAAAGATTTACAGGTCCAAGAAAGTTGGGCTTTACATGTCTGAATTGGCATTTTGATTTTTTCAAAATGTTTTTCCACAGTATTTTGATTATATTTACAGATTTTCCCACAGACTGTTCAACAGACAGTTGATGATGTCACACACTCTAAAGTTGTGTTTGAATTGTTCACTCAATCACTTTATAATGCCCTATGATGTGAGTCAGCCACTTTGTGGTGCTGTTTAAAATTTAAAATGTAATTTTTTTATCCACAATGTAGTGCCCTAGAAAGTGGTCATGTGGTTCAGTAAAAGTAGTATACAGAAGATGTATACTACTTTAGGTCTCTGTGCCCACTTTTGTAAGTTTTGTACCCACTTTGATAGCTTCCCCAACATCGTAGATTTAATTTACTGAATAACTAGAATAACTTTTTTCCCTCGGCCACGAAGGCCAGGGCCTGGTCCTCAATTCTGCCCCTTTCCTCTTTGTGGCCAACCATAATACATTGTAACAGAAGCAAGATGCAGTTCTTTTTCCCTTTTTCTTCTCCTGCTTTTGTGCGAGATTCCACTTGTTGTTGAGCATGTCTGGCATAACGTCTGACATCTTCCAAACACGGCTGCTCAGCCCATCCCACATGTTTTTTTCAGTACGTCTGAAATATCTGGATGTAATCCCTTTCTGATGGCATCACAGGTAATGCTTTCCCGGGGCCAGGTGGATTTTGGTTGTCAAAATAATTTGGTCTGTTATGACCCCCATATCTTGTTACTGCCTCCATCAATGAAATCATCAGTTCTCTCATTTGGTTGTTGTTTGCATGTGTAGATAGAGGTCATGTTTATTCTGACAGGAAACATGGTCTTTATTGCAGTGGTGAGTTCAGCAACCATCATCTTATAAGTATCATTGTCATTGTTTTCCCAGTCTGTATTGATTCATCGCTCTTCAGGTTTTAGCAAGGCGGCGTGGATTCTTGCCAAATCTGTGGGTTTAAGTTTTTTTTTGCTAACAGTCTTCTCAGTTCTGCTCCAGTAGGGCGGAACTCACGGCAGAATTCAGTTACCTGATCAGCAAAAACAGTCCCTCAGTGGAGAGGATCAGTCAAATTTTTTGCAGCATCTTCAATGTCCTGGTTGGATCAATTTCGGAAAACAATATCTGGACCTTCCGCTCTCATTACTTCAACCATGGGTGCAATTAACACAGGGGACACATTAGACTTTGAAGTTTGTCTCTTGTTTCTGTCTCTAGATCTGAGATCATGTCGAGCAGGTTGGATACTGTCTTCTCAGCTCCCTTTTTGTCCACATCTTGTGTTAAAAACTTGTTTTGGATGCTGATTCCTTCCATCATCATCGTCACTAGATTGTTCTTCATCAGGCATGTCAACCCCTGTCTTCTCTTTAGCAAAAGCTGTTGCTGCAGTTGTTGTTGTTGAACTTGGCGCAGGCGCTGTTGACAGTTGAGAGGCTCCAGCTGGAGGTGCAGAATGAGGGATAGGGCAGGTGTCGAGATCAGGGTCCAACACAGACAGCACACTCAAGTCCGGGTATAACTGTTTTCTTTGCAGGAGCAGAAAAAGAAGAATTGTTAGGACAATTGTAAGGTGGGTGTTTAATATTTCCTGTTTCAGATACAGCCTCAGAAGCAGAAACATTTTTAGATTGAGGTGCAGAAATAGAAGCATTGTCATGTCGCCCAGCAATTTCCCCAGCATTTTAGCATTTTTCTTTTGTTCACTCCATTCACTCTTTCATCCAGCACTCCAAACATTCTCTCTGTTTCTCAAGCTGCAGTAGAATCTTTGTTTCTATTTGTTTTCCTTCTCTCAGTTTACCTTCTCTGTGTTGTAATTCTTTCTCTATTCCTTTCAAAACATTTAATTTCCAAGAACCACCCGTGTGGAAAATGCCACTTTGTAGCCATTCACTCACTCCATCCATGTTTTGTTTTTTTTTGTTTTTTTTACCATATCTTGTTATCAGTCAAACAATTCACCCTGAGGAGGAGACTGCACCCGGGAACCTCTTTGACCCATTTCTCCTGAAATCGGTTGGGATATCCACTTATATACTTTGAACATCTTCACAGAATCCACAAATCAGCTTTGTGACCGCTCTGCCTCTTACCCTTTAAGAGGGGCCTTTATAATAAAGGTCTTTAGGTTTTCCCCAGAGGTTTGGTTTCCCACTTTTAGAAAAAACAAAACTGTAGGTAATTACCTGCCTTATGCGCCAATAAGGACTTCTCTAGGAATTTTTCTTAGAACTTGTGGTTCCAACAAAACCTCTATAAAGGTCTCTTTCTCAGCTTTTCAAGCCGACCAAAGAACCTCAATAATTACACAATTTCTTTGTCAGACACCCTTGTAGGTATCTACAAAAAACCCTATAATGTTTACAAAGATCTTCCTCCTCTTTTTGCAGAAATATCTTCTCCACCCACTTCCTGGGAAGAGTGTACTGAAGAGTGCCTCTTCAGGCAGCACCTCTTTTCCTTCTTTGTAATATTAAAAACCTGGCCAATCTCTATTCCTTAGGGTTAAAGGTTTTATTGGATCCTTTACTATTTTAAATGTTATAATTTAAAATTTAGGAAGTTCATTTATTGGCCTGAGTGAGTGTCTCAAAAATTACAGTGGTCAGAGTTTGTTGATCCCAGTGCTGGAGAAAACCGTGGACGAACCGACAAGCCAGCCCTCTTATCTCTTAAAGCCTAAGCAAGGTTTGAGGCTGGAGCCTTGTGTCCAGGTCGGCACCAAAACACTGTGCTTGCCGACGTCCTCGGATGGTCAGTCGAGGGATCCGGGTTACGGCACCAAATTGTTGGGGAAAGCATTTATTTCCAGGTACTGTTAGATGAAATCACTCAATTAGGTTTATTTATATATTCTGCACAACATACAGAGAACTTTAAGACAATCCACAATTAAAACATCAATGTCCCAAGTCCAAACGGGAAGCTCCGAATCAAAGCTCTAGCCCCCCCAAGTCAACACAGGAGCTTATATCAAAGATATTGGAATATTGGAAGACAAGAAGGAGCAAGGGAGGAGCAAGCAGTCTGGTTCCCATGAAGAGAAACAGGTTCATTTGGTGAGAACTCATAGGACTTGAAATTCAGAGATGACATAGTCATGACTTATCAGCAGCAGGTGTTACCTTATAAACAAACTTTCCCACCACAGGGTACATGCTTGAAATAAAGATAAGCAGATTTGAACGAGTTTGTTTTATCTTTTCACGTTTTTATTCTCATGCTCAGTCTTATTTTATTCTCAATAATATTTTTATTTTAATCCTTGTTCTTGATCTCTTTCATATTTCATTCATTATCTTATTCTCATTCACATTCTCATTTTCAGTCTTCCTTGGTTTTTTTTTGGTTTCTTCTAGCTGAATACAAGTTTTCAAGGACAAGTCACTACATTTTAAAAAATGTGTAAGTTATGCCTGGGCAAATAATTAATGCTAGCTATCATAAAAATGTATTTGGCCATATCTTGAAAACAACAATAGTTGAAGAACTGAAACTTAAACTGCTTTTGGCGGAGCCAGTTCTGAATTACTGGACCAAAATGGACAAACATTGAGGGATATGGGGGCGCTATAATCCCAATAAAATTTGCTCTCAAAAATGGTTTTACAGGTCTTTATGAAATTCAGCATTACCAAAAACACAAAAAAAAAACTTTACATTTGTCCTACAGAGCTAGCACTCATGGGACATACATTCTGGTTTATACTCAAACTTCAGGAACTTTTATTTCATGTTTCAGTTTGAAAATTCTAAACACTAGCAATATAGCACAACTTTTTCCAATAACTATGCAAATTAGTAGGGACGTTTTCCAGGCTGTCTTAGTCATACCTTTTGATTTTTGTTCATGTATGTTTTTTATTGGTAATATTTATTATTTTGTGCAAGATTTTGCTAGCTAGCTTCATGTAAAAATGTCCATATCTTATCTAGTTTAAGATATATAAACATCAAGTTCATACCATTGGTCCAGTTTGTCATTCTGAGTAGGTGTTCTGTGTTTCATAATTACCGATCTCTAGGGGTGAAAAGTTGAACCCTGAATGAAAAGTTTATATCTCAAAAAAGACCTCACTGGTTTCAACCAAATTTTATTTACTTGGTTAGGACCACTATCTGAGCTGTTCTTTCTATGTCAATGATTGGCAAAGTGGGCATGGCTTATGAATGACACAAAATTATTAAAAAATTTGAAAAATCGCATATTTGTCCTACAGAACTAACATTTACTGGACTTACGGTGGACTTATATGCAACTTTTCCTAATCTGAAACTTCTAGCATTTGTTTTGTTTTTGGTGGGGAAATTCTAAATGCTAGTAAATTAGCACAACCTTTTCCAATCACTATGAAATTTGATTAGTGTTTGAATGGGTTCAATCATTTGCTTTTTATTTTTTCCATTTATTGGTATACATGCAGTATGATCAACAATTTTTCTTTTGAAAAATTGTTATTTTAGGGACATGAAAAAGTTGTGCATCTACACAATGCTTAGCCAGTCATTTGTGAATATTTTCAGAATTTTCTGATGAACTGGTAATTTTTGCCATACGGGCAATTACATTTATATTGACTTGCAATGGCTGCTCCTTACAATGCGGACAAAAGGCAACTAGGATTTTGATCCACTATTTTAGAAGCCTTGAAGAGTTTTTAAAAAGTAGTACGCAGGTCAAATAGGGAACCTGCCATAACACTTAAAAAAATTGCTTTTTCTTGACAGCTACAATTTTCAGGATGTATTCCTTGAATGACCCCAAACCTTCTGTATTGACAAACCTCCGCTTCATTTTGAAGTATGTAAGAATATAATTCAAGAACTTTGTAAATTACCAAATGTTTGTATCTCTGCAACCATTGCCAATTAGCACAGAAATCAGCAGCTATCAAACAGTTTTGACTCAGCCCCCCCACACACACACACCCACACACACACTGAGGATCAAGATATTTTTGTTGATTTTCTTATGGGTTTTTTTGGTTAAGTTTTGTTCTTTCTTTTTACTAATTTTTGTTGTGTATTTGGTGGGTCTTGTAGATCAGTTTTCATTTGTATCTGGAGTTCTGTTTCATAGTTCCTGTTTGCTATGCTCTTGTGGATTGACTTTTGTTTCTGTGGTTCTGTTCATGGCTGTATTGTTTTTATGAGTTCTGTATTCCTGCGTGTTCTCGTCACCCTTGTGTTTCTGTAGTTCTGTGTGTTCTGTTTTTGGGGTTCTGTCTGATTCATGGTTTTGGTAGTTCTGTTTGCCTTCATGGATTGTGTTCATGTCCTTCTTGAGTCTTTAACTCAAGGACAAAAATGCAAGACAGATCTAACAGAAATGTGATCTGTCTTGTGCTTTTGGAGTTCAGTTCACTTGTGTACTCTACATTTGATTAACTTTTGAAGTCACCCAAATTCAAGATGGCTGCCACACCCAACTGGCCTAAGAAAAAACAGCAAATTGCTGTAACTCAGACAGTTTTGCAGACATTACGCTAAAATCTGGTATGATTGACCATTGATACCAACAAACACTTTGAGCATTACACATTTGCCAAAACTTTAAAATGACAAAAGTGTAACCATTATACTTAAATCTTGAAAACAACATTATGCACAATCAAATGCAATATTGCAAGAAGTCATGCTGCAGCAAATTTTAGTTCAGTATCTGTAAAACTGACTGATTTATATACATTTTTGTACTGACTAATATTAGTGTGGCGGCTATCTTAAATTGGATTGTCTCCAAAACGTAACCATGACATGTATCAAATGATTATTTCCTAAAAGATTAATTAAAAATCCTCCTTTGGTTCATAAGATATTTTGCTAATAAATACACAGAGTTGACTCCAAATAGTTAATGGCAACATTGAAAACAAAGATCTTGCCCAATCTGTTAGTGCTCAGAATGTGTTGAGGATCAGTCTCAGATACTACCACACTAACTTTAAATTTTAGTAATTGGGGCCTGTATAGGAATGAATAGGAAGAGCTGACTGCATGGCTTCTTATTCATTCCTATGACAGGCACCTATTGTTATCCACCTTTAAAGGGGCTCTATAGTTTTTATTTTTCCGTCAACTTTAATGCGGCCCAAACGAAAGAACTTACCCACACAAATGTTTTATCAAACCGACCTCTCCACGGTTCCAAGGCTTTTCCACTAGCAAGGATTTGTGGAACCAGCCCCTTTTTTAGAACGTACTTCGCTGTGGTGGGCCGTGCTGGCCTGAAAACGCGACGTCAGAAGACTGTCGGTCACTGATTGGTTAGGGGGTGGAGTCACTGGGAATGAGAGTCACTCTCCTGTACTTCTCCAGAATGTCTCACCTCACTGCCCGCAACCTTTTCCAGGTCTCTTCTTTTTTGAGTCTGACAAAAAGCCACAGACTCAGCAGAATGTTCAACATTGCTACCATGTCCTCCATTGTTGGTTTCTTTTTGGGGTCTTCTTTTCTACTACCTGTTTAATGGTGGCTGGCAAGCAGCTTAATGGAGCATTACCGCCACCAGCTGGTGAGAAGTGTGGTGTCAATTTTTGGACTCTGGGACCGCCCAAATTTACAATAAACACTCCAACTAGAGCTGTTACTGAAGTGTAATGGAAAACAACCCGAACCGTGTTGAACAGAGTTGAGCCAAGTTGAGCTGCAGTGTAGAGGCGCCAGTGGAAAAGGGCAACTAGAGTGTGAAGCGCTGTGAACAGAACATGTTTTGTTAGTAAACAAACCATTCCTACACCCACATCTTTTGTGATACATTGTTACATCCAAAAGGGCACAACATACTCAAGGAGGACACGGATCCAAAACATGAGAGTTCAAACATTCTTTATTCTTAAGTATTTATTATACTGAATGTCTCCTCCTGAAACTTTTCGTTGGTTCAGCTGCTTTTTACTTTCTGTGAAGAAAAAAAAAGGAGATTAGAAACCCTCACTTTCCGCGTCCAACAAAACAAAACCACAAAGTATAAACAGAATGGTGGACCTGGTGAGCCAGTCAAACAGAACAAATAGGTACAGCATGGGGCCAACCCTATACAGGGTCGTCGAAGCCACGGCTCATACCGGACTAAAACGGGAAAAAACTCCAAAAAGAACCTATGACAAAAAAAAAAAAGAACCGAGAACAGGACAACCAGTCCCACCAGGCCAAAATCCGTACTTAAAAATAACAAAAGTTAACAAAAGAACAGTGCCACAGCCCAAAACCAATCAAATATTGATTACAAAGTATATTTAATTAATCAATAGACAAAGAAACTCATTTAAGTAAAATCTAACACAAAACAATGTAGAAACTTAGGCAAAAATAATAAGAATGTGCCCAAAGCACATAAAATACATCATAAATTATATATCAAAACGTAGGCATTTTTGAATTCTTTATGGTAATGTTTTTACTTTCCCCTATAGGTCTTGTAGTTTTTTC
>JAOXNZ010000091.1:35017709-35037022 GCA_028566095.1 Kryptolebias brasiliensis
TCATCAGAACGCTGGGTTCCAACCGACGGGCACACTTTGGCAGGGCCCCGTAAAATTTCTGCAGGAATTTTCTAGTTTTAGTAATATTGTGCTGGTAACATTTTTAATGTGGGGGTTAAAAGACATATCTGATCAAAAATAACACCATGGTTCTTTACTGTAGAACCGGAGGCCAAAGTAATGTCATCCCAGTGGAAGTGAAAGCTGCAAAGTTTTTTCTAAGATTTCTAAGAAACCATAATGTCGGTTTTGTCTGAGTTTAAAAGCAAAACATTAAGTCATCCAGGTTTTTACGTTTCTAAGACATACTTGCAATTTAAGTTTGGATGTTTCAGGCTTTGTGGATAAATGCACCTGAGTATCATAAGCATAATGTTGTATAACATCCATCCATCCATCCATCCATCCTCTTTACCCTCTTCTCTTTTCCGGGTCTCAGAGAACAAGTGCCTATCTCCAGCTCATTGTGTGAGAGGTAGGATACACCCTGGACAGGTCGCAAATCTGTCACAGGGCCACATAAAAACAAATGAGCTGTATGACAATTTTACCTAATTGAATCATATATAAAGTAAATAGTATTGAGTATATGTTTTTTTCTTAGGAAATATTAGTCTAATACACTGTATAATAATAATATCTGGTTTTATTGTAAAGCAGGATACTGAGGATTGGCATTTCAAAAATGAAAAATATTTTTTATCATTATGCATAATGATAAAAAAACAAAATTTTGTTTGGTGCTCTCAGCTAAGGATTCACACTAACATACAAAATGATAAAGTAATTTACAAAGTTTTGACAAGTTAGCAGCATGCCGAATGGTGATAATGCAAAGCATCTAGCAGTGGATAGATGTAGATGCTGAACTAATCCAATATACCCATTAACTGAACACATATAATCAATATTAGTATTTTTATGGGTAAAATTATTTTATGTGTAAAATATATGTGCTAAATAAGTGAATTACTGTGTAGGCTAGACAAAAAAATCAAATATCCTTGTCTACATACTAAAGTGCGTGTTATATGAGGCCAAGTATTTCCAGAATTATGAGGAAAAATACTTTTTATAAGTTTAAGTTATTAGTCTAAAGGCAATGAACTACAGGCACTGGTAACAGAGTTGTTAGACTAAACAGAAATGTGTTGTGGAATTTTTCTGTACTAAACCTTGGATAGGAATAATCCAAGGACATATTAAACTGCAATCAAAGACCCTGTATTATCTGGTAGCAGAGAGAGAGAATCACACTCAAGAGCAAGCTTTTGCGTAACCCTCTCTCTGACATGAGGAAGAGTTGTATGTTCAGTTATACATTCATGGGGCGACTAAAAGTGGTTTACAACATAAACTGCCATCATTTACCCATCCACGCACACATTCATACAGCACTCTACAACATCTCTACAAAGCTAATCCATATAAATTATTCTATAGAGTCTAATCAGTGCTTTAAACTCCATTCATACACCAATGAGGCACACTTTGGAGGCAATGTGTCTTGTCCAGGGACACTTCGACATGTGACTGCTGCCAGGAGTCCAACATCCAACTTTCTCATTGGTGTTATGTAGTTGTAGAGCAAACCCAGAATGCAGACTCATATTGAAAAATAAAAACTAATTTATTAACAAAATGAAAAAGAAAACAAACGGCTGATGTGGCAGCAAAAAACAAAATAACAAACAATGATGGTCCCAGATGGCGGGGTAGACAAAGAGCAAGAACACAAGGAGCATAAGCATGACATGAAAAACTGAAGCATGGACACAAAAAGCAGAAGGAATGAACCAGCGAGGAATAAGTGATATGAGACCGGTTTTAAGGAACAGAGGGTTAGTGGGAAATTAATTACATGTGGGACATGACAAGGAACAGGTGAGGTGGGCGTGTCAGGCAGACCTGAGAGTTACAGAGCTGAGGGCAGGTGAATAGTGACAGGAGACACAGAAAGCAAAACTACACAAGAACTTAATAACTAAACACAAGAAAAACAAGAAATAAAACAGAATTACAGAAACATAAAACAACAATGAACCTAACACAAAATAAACTCAAATCCATGACAATTGGAGGATGACTGCTCTAACCACTGAGCTACACCCACCCCCAGAATGTATTTCCTTCATATGAGGAAATGCATACTAAGCTTTCCATAGAGTAAATGCGAACAGTAACACTCTAAAGTAGATGTAAAGAGAATTAACCGTACTACACTCAGAAGAGTTTAATGTAAGGCATCATAAACACATTATAAGAAAAAAAACATAGACTGCTGTTTTTGCAAGACATGGGCAAGATTTGTAGCATTAAGTTGGAAGTTAAATATGTGTTTTCACATTATCATCCTCACTCAGGTCAGAATCTGAATTGAGGGAGTCTGAAGGGTGAGGGGTTTGAACCTCCTAAGTGATTACAGTTTGGGGAAGCTGTTGATAAAGCATAGTCTTTGTGATGGCTGTAATAACTGTTTTCATTACCAGCTTACAACAGTGAGAATTGCTAGAAAAACTGCAATAGATGTTAACTCAGATGTTATGAAGCCACTCAATTTACCAAACTCTTCTTCTTCTTCTTCTGACTGTTCCCTCTTCAGGGGTTGCCACAGTGAGGCAGGGAGCAGAGATGCATTGTCTGGTCATCTGCTTGGCCTGTTGATACCATTTGCTTGTCAGGAGGCATGAGCAAGTAATTCTGGACTGGACAGATTGCTGGTTGTGGTTTAGGGACTGCACATGTGGTTCCTTTTAGGCCATACATCCTCGTGGGCCTATAGAGATGCCACAGCCTCTGCCTGAAATCAGGATTTGACATTGCTACCCCTCCTGTTATCACCACAGATATTAAATTCTTTTCTTGCCACGTAAGAGAGGCTAAAGGCTCCAGCGTACTCCATAAGAAGTCACAAAGACGGTTTGCAGTCACGTGGTTGCGAGCAGTTCATTTTTGCACACCTTTTATAGTCCATGAGTCATTCGGATCAGAACTCCCAGGAAGCTCATTCCTCATCCTGTAGCATTAAAACGGGTTTCTTCCTGCCGGCTTCTCAACTCTCCTGCCCTTGTAAAGAATTTTGCTTCCCTTACCACAACCAGACATGTTTATTTAACAGACTGAGACAGTACACAACATTTGGCATTTGCAAATTTGACGGTGCACAATAATGAGTAAACGAAGGGAACATGTCTCAACGCTGCCCGGTCGAGGCGCACATCCTCCCGGCCACCACAGCCATGAAGAACCACCTGTGTCTCTTTTAAGTTCATAGGTTTCTAAGTTTTGCTGGAACAGTTGTAAAGACAGCTGTATTTTCTAACAGCCTTGGCCAGCTGCTACTCAGTGGAGCAGTAGAAGCAAAATGACTCCCTTAAAGCTCAGCTTTTCATAAACACGCCCACAACAACTTCTGACCAATCACACAACACATGGCGCAAACCCCTGTGCAAAAAAGTTTGTCCTGGGCCTTGTGTCATGAAGGGGCAGATGAAGCTGCCATGCAAACAAAAATTACACAATTTTCATCATGCAACCACATGAATGAGAGTTGACTTTGTGACTTTTCATGGAGTATGCAAAGGCCTTTATACTGTCAGGTCCAGTCTCCTTGCCCTGTTAAAGCCTGTCTTGTTCCCTTCTGACCTGGAGTGGGTGAATTGTTAAGAGTGAAGCTGATCGTAAGGTAATGAGGGCGGAAGAGGGAAGGCTAGGAAGACAAGTTGTTTGCAGGTCATTTGTGAAAAAGGTGGGTGTGTTAGCTGGTTGTGAAGTAGTGGAAAGAAGTGAGTTAGACACAGATACTGGGTGGGGGATGATGAAACAATCAAATCTGTTAAAAAACAGATTAAATTCATCATGGTCTCCAACAAGAGGGGATTTCTCTTTTCTATCAAAACCGATGATCTTTTTTACCTTCCAGACCAGACCTGCTTCACCCCATCCTGTTGCAGCTGCTGCTCCGGTTTGTTTATGTAGCTCTTCTTCCCCTCTTTAATTTTCACCCTTAGTTCTCTTTGTATTTTGTTGACCATAACAATGTCCCCCATCCTGAAAGTTTTTTCTCTTCAAGTTTAGCAGTCATTCCATGCTACTGATAACCCACAATTTATTGTTGAGATAACACTTAGTCTCTCTGCAGGCAATGCTGACAATGGTGCAAAACGTGATGTAATCAGTGATACAGTCAGTGATACAGTCAGCCAGTTTGTCAATGTCTTCTGCAAAGGACTCAAAGACAACATCCCAATCAGTGATTTCCAGGATACACTGCAGGGACTTGGTGGATTCCTATTTTGGTGGTAACAGGTGTTCTTCTTACCACAGGAGTGTAGGTGGGGCAGAGATGAAGAAGAAAGTGGTCTGAATCTCCAAAGGGCAGAATGGCATCTCATCTGTATGCATCCTCACATTAGCATAACAAAGATCAAGTGTTTTGTTTTCCCGGGTGGTGCAGTTAACAGACTGTGTGAACGTGGGAAGTGTGCTGGAGAGGGAGCCGTGGTCAAAGGAAGATGAGTGAGTCTTGTGATGGTAAGGTGCACTATATCACAAGCCATTTCAATGTGTCAGCGGAGGAATGTAAACAACAATTGTGATCACTGCAGAGAATTCTCAAGGCAGGTAATATGATCTGATGCTCACCGCCAGGAGTTCAATGTCTTTGATGCAAACTTATTCTTGTACTGTAGCGTGGCCAGAGTTACATCATTTGTTATTGTTAAAAATAGCAAGCACCCCTCCTCTCTGCTTACCAATCTCTTTGATGTCCCAGCCGGCTCAGATAATACTTAGACCACTTATACTGGTGATGGAGTCACCAATATAAGCCACGCTTCACAAAAGCACAACAGACTGCTGTCCCAAAACAATCTCTCGGTTCTGACTAGGGACTCAAGCTCATCCATCTTGTTGTTCAGGGAGCGGCCATTTCCCATAGCAATAGGCGGATAAGTTGGTCTTAAAGTATCTCTCCATTGTCCTTTCCTGCTCCTTCTGTTTCTATTAGTACCAGCACTTGTTCCTTGATGTCTTCTCTTGAGAAGTTTCTCCATTTATCTAGAAAACGGTGCTAGCTCCAGCAGTTCTTTTTGAGACTAAACAGTTGCCAGCATGATTATTTAAACTTTCCCTACTTTACTTCCACTTTTACTTATCAATACTTTACTCGTAATAAAGCAAAACAGTGTCTAAAGAAAAGATTAGTTTTCTGCATGTGTGGAAAACTCTTTAGTAAACCAATAAGTGGTCATGGCGATCAGCATCTTCCCTTTTTGACATATGGTTTTTCCCATGAGTAAGCCTAAAGTAGTGTGAAAAAAAATGTTTTGGGAGACATGAGTTAAGATCAGGACTTCTCCAGATGCCATCCTCATCAATAAATGCTCCTGCTTTTTACCAAAGTTGTTTTTCTTGCACGGTAGTGAAAGATTGCATATCAGATAGTGAGTAATTAGTGTCTACAGGAAGTGAAACTATTTGTGGTGTAAAAAGAGAAGCAGAAATTGACCCTGCATTGGCAGCAGAATCTGCTGCTGCATTTCCTGTAGAAATTGGGTCAGAGGAACCTGTGGGAGCAGAACAATTACACACAGCAATTGTAGAAAGCAATAGAATGGCAGTTAAAAGTACATGTCAAAGGCCCATTTTTAACAGGTGTACCTGTTGATGTCAAAAAAATCTTTTGTTTGCACAGAGAACCAAAGTCATGGACCACACCAAAGGCATATCTGGAATTTGTAAAAATAGTCACAGATTTGCCCTCAGTCAGTCTGCATGCTTCATTGAGTCCGATGATTTCTGCAGCTTGAGCAGAAAGATGAGAATGAAGACAACCTGAAAGGAGAATATCATGAGGAGAGCAAACAGCAAAACAAACTTTACTTTTCCAGTGTTATGTCTCTGGAGGCAGAACCATCTACACAGAGAGCAAGGTCTGGGTTAGAAAGAGGTGTGCCAGAAAGGTCAGGTCTCTGTGTGCAGATCTGTTGTACAGCAGCAGCATCATCATGTTTGTTCCCCTCCTCAGGAAAGAGAAGAACTGTAGCTGGATCCAGCTTGTGCAGTGTTTCACTGTTCTGTTCAAGAAGAAGTTGAGAAACAGCTTGGGGAACCAACAGAGTCAAATCAGAATATCCTACAATGTAATTTGAGGTTCATACTTCCTTCTCTGCTGCAGCCACTGCTTGCAGACAGGTGAGAAATCCAGCTGCAACAGGTTCAAGTTTGGTAGAAAAACAGACAATTGGTCTGAGTTTGCCCTCATGAGACTGGGTTTTGTTGGGTCATTCAAACCCAATGTGGGTGTGGTTTGAAGTGCAACTTTTGTGTCAACAAAGGCTGTGGTGATGTCCACATTGATGGGTCATTAGCTTTAAGGTCAGTTCTTTTTGTCACTTTGTGCAGTGGTTTATCCAAAGGAACATAATTTTGGTATTAACGTCTGACAGTAAAAACACAAGAATGCAAGCATTTGTTTTTTGATTTAGGGATTTGTTGGATGGCTTGAACGTGCTTTGGAGACAAAGTTTTCCCTCCCTGAAAATAACATGACCTCAAAACTCAATCTCAGTTAGGACCAATTGCAATTTTGAAAAATTGGTTTTGTGACCTTCTGCTGCCAAGTGTTGCAAAGGTGAAATTGTGTCTTGCTCACTTTGGTCTCTAGTGGGACTGTAAATAAGGAAATATCAACAAATTGCAGCAAGGTGGAGCCTGAAATGATTTGGAGGGAGCCCAGAGCGGACTTCTTACACTAATTATAAGTGATTGGGCTTTCACAATAACCCTAACAGAGGTGGGTAAAGGTGTAACACTTTCCATTGAAGTTAAAACCAAACCAAGACTGGCTATCTAAATGAACAGGGACAGAAAAAAAGCATTAGAAAGGCTGACCACAGAAAATGACCACAGATAATTACTTTGCATTTTGAGGTACCAGAGACAAAATAGTATAAGGATTTGAGACATTAGGGGCTGTATAGCAATAGTCACAGCTTGAAAATCTTGATAAAGTGCCACTTTGTGGGTTGTTCATCTTTACAGGAAAAATTAGTGTGCATACAGGGGAGTTAGGACATGGAACAATCACACCTGCCTGTAAAAGAGACAGAAAAACTGATGGGATACCATCAATGGCTTCTTGTTTCAGGACATATTTAGGTTTGCAGGGCCTCTATTCAGATTTTGGTGTGATCATGACATGTTCATAGTTGTTAATCAGTCACACATCATACTTGTTTTGAGCCCAGAGGGTGGAAGGGACACTTTGAAGTGAAGGGATGGCAGCTGCTGCTTCTGAAGAGAGCAAAGAGGAAGTGAAATCTGGTGTGTCAGGAACAAGCTCAACATTGCAAACACATTGGGCAATAACAGAGTAATTCTGTTTTAAGGATCTGAGTTGTGGTGATTCCCTTTGAACCTGTGGGTAAACAATGTGTACAAGATTTACGTTTAGCTGCCAAAGGGCCTATGTCCTGCCAGCAGCTAGTCAGGGGTTTGGCCAGTGAGATATGGGGTACAGACCCGTATACATAAAAAATTGTTGCTACCGTTGGTTGAGGGAGACCATGAGGAAACAAAACTTCTCATCCCAGTAAATCAGGGGAGCTGTTGCATGATCAGTTCATACTAAGCATCAGGGCCTTGTGAGATG
This sequence comes from Kryptolebias brasiliensis, assembly GCA_028566095.1. NCBI lineage: Eukaryota > Metazoa > Chordata > Actinopteri > Cyprinodontiformes > Rivulidae > Kryptolebias > Kryptolebias brasiliensis. The sequence goes on from JAOXNZ010000091.1 coordinate 35,025,364, forward strand.
TGCAATTTAAAGACTCAGGATACATGAAGTCAGAGGAGGTTTTTTGAAATGTTCTTCAGCTTCCTGTATCAGAAGCAGATTTACATATAGAGATTGAGTTAGGTTGAATTGGTATTGGTATTGGGTCTGATAATAGCGTCAAATAGTAAAAACACCCTGATACTCCAGACCAATACCTCTTTTATGCTTGGTAAGTGTTCTGCTCTTCAAATCATGTCTATTAGTCATAGTCCATATCTTGTGTTATAGCACCATCTTGCAGCAGTTATTATGAGTGTATGTATGACTTTCTCTTTGTCATTTGGGTATTGCTAGCGTTTGTTGAATTGTAGTGCCATGGTGTCTGCATTTAACTGCCTACTTGGGTCAAAGGATTGTCTGTGAGAATTGTTATTCTTACTTATAGTTTTAATTAGCCACTGGTTGTTTTAGAGTGTATGGTTTGGTTTAATGGTAAACCACAAAGCTAATGTTTATGCTAGCTACAAATGTATCAGGATCAGTATTTATGTTTTTATTTTGCTTCTCTTTTAGGGTTTGCTTTTAGGTTTTGCCAAGTCCAGACAACAAGCTGGACTGGTCCTGCCACACAGAGAATGCATACAAGAAAGGACAGAGCAGGCAGTACCTGCTAAGAAGACTGCAGTCCTTTAATATCTGCCAACTACTGCTGTGCTCCTTCTAAAAGACTATTGTAGCCAGTGCCTTGTTCATTGCTCGCATGTCAGATAAACAAAGATTTAACAAACTGATAAAGGTGAGCTTCACCGTCAGAATAACACAGGAGTGGAATGAGCTGATGGCTGAAGTGAGGATGCTAAAGGGAATAAATGCCATCATGAACTACAACAGGCACCCACTTATGCCCTGGAGCTGTTTTGTCAGAGCACCTTCAGTCGCTGGCTGATTGTTTCGAGGTGCAAGACTGAACTTTACCAGGTATAACAAATCTCCCCTTGTGCCATCAGTGGCCATTCCAGTGTATTTCTTTTATGTGGATAAGACGTGCGAATGCAGGATGTCACTGATGTAGTTCTGCGCTGTTAGTTTTTGCTGAATCACTACCAGAGGTGATCTGAACTCAGACCATATGGCTCACCAAACATGATGGCAAGAGTAACACCCATACTTCTTTACAGCATGGTAGTTTTGGTCATCTCCTGTCAATATCACCACATGCATACATGATCCTGGTAATGTAGAACCAAGAATCACTATACGTGATACAGTGCCATTTATTATCAGTCCATGCTTCTTGGTTATGGAGCCACTGTATGCAGCCATCTCTGCGCTAGTGTTAATAGCAGTCTACACGTGGCACAGTGAACCTGTAACCTTGCTGAATCACTACCAGAGGTGATCTGAACTCAGACCATATGGCTCACCAAACATGATGGCAAGAGTAACACCCATACTTCTTTACAGCATGGTAGTTTTGGTCATCTCCTGTCAATATCACCACATGCATACATGATCCTGGTAATGTAGAACCAAGAATCACTATACGTGATACAGTGCCATTTATTATCAGTCCATGCTTCTTGGTTATGGAGCCACTGTATGCAGCCATCTCTGCGCTAGTGTTAATAGCAGTCTACACGTGGCACAGTGAACCTGTAGTCAGGCTGATCCTAGTTGTCAAGGTGCAGGATGACATGGAGTGCTGGAAAAAGTCCAGTACCAGTGTTCATATGGCAAGCACAGATTTTATGGGGTTCAAAAAACAATGATTCTCCCTATTTGTGGTTTCTCTTGGGCAACTAGAACTTTCACAGCATGCGCAGGTGTCCTCACATTCCCATTGATTCCAATATCAGACAATTGTAACATCTGTTCACCCCACAAGCTGGGCAGTTGTACGATACAACCTCCCTACCTCTAAGACTGACCCCACTTGGTAAAAAGTGGTTAATTTCGAGCATTAAATAAAACTCAAAATAAATTTGTTTTGTTTCCAAATAGTTTTACTTTTTTTTTTTCAAAAGCTGAAGACAATGTTTAGTAAATTGCAAAAGACAGCACAAGACAGCACAAAACAAATACAAAAAGTAGAAGAGATATTTTTTGTCATGGCAGCACAGTTTTTTGAGCTGTCACCTGACAGCTAGAAGATCGCAGGTTCACCTCCCAGCTGTTCTGTGTGGAGTTTGCATATTCTCCCTGTGCACCCGAGTTTTCTCCAAGAACTCCGGTTTCCTCTCACAGACCAAAGATCATGCATGTTACGTTCACTGGTAACTCTAAATTCTCCCTAGGTGTTAGTGAGAGTGCAAATCATTTTTTTCTCTCGATTGTTTCTATGTGGCCCTGTGATGGACTTGCGATCTGTTCATGTTGTACGCTGCCTTTCACACAGTGACTGCTGGAGATAGGCACCAGCTACCCAGTGACCTGGAAAGGAAAAGCGGGTAAAAAAAAATTGATAGATGGATTGATGGATAGACTTTTTTGTCATTTATGTATGAATCTCACATCCCCTTCTTCATCTCTTTCCCTTTTTTGCCTCTGCAGGTACATTACAGCAGCTTATTTCAGATACAATTGTCCGCTGGGCTCAGGAGTCAGTTATAGAGGATCCAGAGCTGGTGAGAGCCATGTTTGTCCTGCTGCACCGCCAGTATGATGGCATTGGAGGACAAGTATGTTTGTGCGTCTGTCTATTTAAAAAAAACATTCACTGATAGTTTTTATGAAACCACTAAAAACAAGCTTTTTTAACACTTGGATAGATAGGAGATGATGAAGTGTTTAATACTAGAAGCACCATCATTGCAGTACCCCCTAGAAACATGAGAGAGGCTAATTTCTACCCTGTCATTTTTTTATTAGTTTTATAAATTATAAGTAAAATAACACTTAACCTCCCTTCTTCACCAAAAAAAATTGTATGTTTACCTGAACTTGATTACAGATATACTGCAATCCACACAATCAGTATTTGCTAGTGTAGCAAATGTGTGCAATTGAGCAGAAATAGTAAAAGATCCGGATATTGTCACTGTGTAGGTGCGGGCTCTTCCTAAGACCTACACAATCAATTCAGTATCAATCGAGGACACCATCAACCTGCTGGCTGCTCTTGGTCAGATCAGGTCTCTGCTGAGCGTCCGTATGGGTAGAGAAGAGGAGAAACTGATGATCAGAGGGCTTAGGTGAGACCAACTTAATTGTTGCGTTTCTGCTCACTGATGCTCATCACTTCACTTGTCAGAGTGTAAAGAATAGTACCAATATTTTTTGTTAACTACTGCCTACAATCTAAGCTACAATTTTGACTATACTTGTACTACTCTTGTGTGATTTGTCTTTAAAGAAGCAGATCAAGTCTCAAATTGCATTTACTGTAACATTTTTTGGCAAAGTTAAAACACATATTTATGCAGTCATAAAGCCACTCAATAAAAACACCTACACAACTATACTTTAATTCTACATCTAAACAACTAACCATGATGTATCTGATTTTAACCCACCTTATACACATACCTGAACCAGTGGCTTTAAACTCTCCCCTTGTATCTGTTTAGTGCACTGCTTTTCACTTCTTCCATGTAGATGTTGTCAACAATTGGTGAAACTGAAAAACCCATGGCACATCTGTGTTTCTGCTTTCAAATATTTCTATGTTTAATTAAGTCCAATTCAGAAGAGTTAGAAACAAGCCAATCTACTAAAAGTAACCTAGCAATTAAAATGATTGGTAAAAGAACCTATAATAACCAGAATTATGGCTTGATGACTGTAAATGTAAAAAATGAGATCACAAAGATTGTAACACATCCTTTTTCCTCTGCAGTGATATCATGAACAACAAAGTGTTTTACCAGCATCCAAACCTTATGAGAGCTCTGGGGATGCATGAGACGGTCATGGAAGTCATGGTCAATGTGCTCAGTGGAGGAGACTCCAAGGTTTGTACAGGTGGAGGAATTAGGTCGCAAATCCAGAAAATAAGCCTGTAGGACCACAACTGACCCAAAGAATTGATGGCGCACAGTATACCCAGGGACAAAAATTTTGAGAATGACAAATATTTATTGTCCCAAAGTCTGCTACTTCAATTTTTACGATGGGTTTACATATACTCCAGAAAGTTACGAAGAGTGATAAGATGAACATCCTCGTTTTGCCATGAAAATAAACTTAGTCCCAAATACCCATTTCCACTTAATTTCTGCTCCAAAAGGACCTGCTGACATAATTTCAGTAATCCTCTTGTTAACAAAAGCGAGAATGTTATTGAAGACAAGGCTGGAGATCACTCTGTTATGATGACTTAGTCAGAACAGCAGACTAGATTCTTTAAAATTAAGGTGGTGCTTGAAATCATTGTTCTGCTTCTGGTAACCATAGTTACCTGCAAGGAAATGTGTAGTCATCATTGCTTTACATTAAAAGAGCTTCACAGGTTATTGGATACTGATTCTAGTAAGAGTGCTCTTAAATCAAATGTTTATTAGGTCATCAAGAACTTCAAGAAGAGAGGTGCAGTTGTTATGAAGAACACTTCAGGTTGCCCAAGAAAATCCAGCAAGTGCCAAGACTGTATCCTAAAATTGATTCAGCTGCAGGATTGGTGCACCACCAGAGCAGAGCTTGCTCAGGAATGGCAGCATGCATGTGTGAGAGGATCTGCATGCACAGTGAGGCAAAAACCTTTGAAGGATAGCGTGGTGTCTAGAAGCACAGCATAGAAGCCACTTCTTCACAAGGAAAACATCAGGGACATATTGATATTCTGATAAAGGTCAAGGAATTGCATTATTGAGGACTTGGGTGAAGTCATTTTCTTTGCGGAATTCCCTGACTCTATGCAAAGGAGAAAAGACAAATGGTGGTCACAACAGATACTGACTGGATTTCTGACCTGCCTGCACCACCCCAATACAGTAAAAATAAACATTTTGGAGTGGCCTTTAATTGTGGCCAGCCTAAGGTACACCTGTGCAGTAATCATCCTGTCTAATCAGCATCTTGATATGCCACACCTGTGAAGCTCTAACGCACAGATGCCAAGCCTTTAAGTAGCCCCACACCAGCCTGGCGCCTCTCACCATGAGTAACTCCAAAATGGAATGAGGTCCAGCCCTTCTCATGGAGAAAGGTTCCAGAACCCAAACTGTGCATTGAGGTGAGCTGGACTATATCTAGTCAGTACCTCTCAACATCGCACACAAATTCAGGCTCCCACCAGAGAGGTGATATTCCATGTCCCAAGAGCAAGCTTTGGTAAGCTAAGTTCAGTACCAAGGCCAAAGGCCAACGCCTTTGGCTGCTGCCCATAGCACTAGAGGTTTATTATTATTATTATTATTATTAACTTTTATTTAACCAGGCAAGTCCTATTGAGATCACAGATCTCTTTTTCAAGGGAGGCTTCAAGGCAGCCTAAAATGCATGTTTTTACCAGAGCACCCGGAGAAAACCCACGCAAACACGAGGAGAACATTCAAACTCCACACAGAAAGACTCCAGGTCCAAGCCGGGGCTCGAACCCAGGACCTTCTTGTTGTGAGGCAACAGTGCTAACCACTAAGCTGTCGTGCTGCCGTGACTAGTATGGCCCCCTCTGCAAGTGGTGGGCCCACAGGAAGGCAAACCCATGTTACTCCCTCAGCCTAAGCCCGACAGGGCCTTATGGGTAGAGGCCCGATCACCAGGTGCTTGCCGACGAGACCCTCTCCCAGGCCAGGCTAACCCATGTCTGGGTGAGGGACAAGTTTCCTGCTGTCCTTTATCCATACAAGTGGTTTTGAACCGCTCTTTGTCTGGCCTGAACCAATCTGCCTTGGGAGACCCTACTGGGGGCAATTTCCCCCAACAGCATAGCTCCCAGGATAATTCAGGCACACAAACTGCCCCACTGCAGTAAGGTAGCGATTCACAGAGGAGCATTTTTTTTTTAAATTAATACTTATTTATTCTAAAAAGTTGTTGCCCTAGGTATAGTACATTAAAATTGTGGACGCATGTTGTTTAGATTTTTAGGAAGAGATGTGTGAAAAAAGCCAGTTTTCTTGTGGTGTTTTTTTTTTTAATAAATATCACATTATTTTGAGGGACATTCTATGTGTTTTGGTAAGTGTTTGTATGTGTTTGTAGGAAATCACCTTTCCAAAGATGGTGGCCAACTGTTGTCGTTTTCTCTGCTACTTCTGTCGAATCAGCCGGCAGAACCAGAAAGCCATGTTTGACCATTTGAGCTACCTTCTGGAGAACAGCAGCGTTGGCCTTGGTGAGTGGAGGAATGGTTCACAGAACATATGGAGCCTCTTTTCTTTGTTCTTTAAGACAAACATGAAACAACAGAACAATATTTATTCATATCTGATATAAACAAACAAAGTGACCTTTGAAATGTTAATGAAAAAAAATAGTGGTGAACACCTGTAAAATTTCTAGTTCTTCACCAGTTACCACCCCAGAGCCTGACACACATCCACTTTATGGCTTGCAACATTATCGTAGTGTAGCTGCTGTTTGTTGTTTTAATGTAGGTATTTGGAGAGCTTAGTATTTTCAGAGATGTTACTCATAAAACAGTTTGAGAACCACTGCTCTGGAGCAGTGATTCCCAACCCTGGTCCTTGAGGATCACTATCCTGCATGTTTTAGTTGTTTCCCTGTTTTAACACAACTTTTTTGAATGAGAGTGATTAACAGCATTCTGCAGAACTTGAAGATCTGCTGAAGAGCAGGGAAACAATAAAAACATTTAGGATAGTGTTCCTCAAGGACCAGCGTTGGGAACCACTGGTCTAGAGAATTTAAACTTGCATGACAGAATCACACTGAGGAGACTATAAAGAAACACTTGGTTGGTTTAAGGGGAAATCCTTAAATATCTCAGAATATGTGAGCCAAAGCCAGATAACCAGACCAAAAATCCTTTCAGTGGACAAATAGCACTCGATGAATCCAACTTGAAGAGACTTGCTACAAAAACAAGACCTCTTAAAAAAAATTGACTCGTGAATACTTGCAGGGTTATTTATTTATTTTTTCACAACTGAAAATGTGTCACATTGAAAATGGCGCATTATGTTAGAGAAATCATATAAACCCCCATAAAAGATACTTTTGCAATAATCTGTATGTCACCACCACATTTGTGTGGGCAGTGGCGCTGTTATTGACTGATAAATAGTTGAACATGAAAAATCATCTGAGTTGGGAACAAGCTAAATTTAGAAAGGAACAAATTCTGTATCAGAAGGAAACTGTCATAGAGGACCCAGTGTATTATAAAGGTTATTTTTATACAACCCCAATTCCAATAAAGTTGGGACGTTGTGTAAAACATAAATATAAACAGAATATGATGATTTGCAAATCTTTTTCAACCTATATTCAATTGAATGGTGTACCGCTCCCCCCCCACCCCAAGATGCCAGATGGTGGACCAGAATTGCCTCAAAGCCGTACCGAAGTCGTTGTCCATGGCCTCTCCAAACTCCTACCACGCCCAAAGTTGACACCCCCGTGACCTTTCGTGACCTTTGGGGTTATTTGCACTTTTGAAGCCCTTCCCATTGTTGGATTCCAACGAAACTCGCACAGGGGCATCTACTGGTCACCCCGTACCCGAAACCGTTAGCGGCTAACGGTTAGCATCTTGCTAATCAAAAGTAGCCTTAACAAGGTTGTAGAGAGCTGAGCTTTGGTAAGTTGGTAGGGACTTGGGAGAGGGTGTCACTGGACAAGTTTGGGTCCAATCAACCTAAGCGTGGTGGAGCCCCTGACAAACATACGTGAAACCCAAGCCTCTGCGATTGTCCTGACGCTGACAGGAGGCTTTGCCTTTGAATCTGAGAGGATCAAAACTCAGCTTTATCCTATAGCCACCAAATTTTACACACATGTTCTGGACCGCCCCGGCTGCGCGTCCTGCGTTTTTAGTGTCTCTAAGAGCTCGGGGGGCCGCGTGAGGCCAGGGAGATGTTTTGACCTGACCGTAAGGGAAATGGGGTGGGAAATCTAACCAATTAGTGCTTGGTGCGTCGTGGAGAGCGTGTTGTTCTGCGGATGCTTGGTACTGTGTGAAAGGTCAGTTTACATGGAACAAAACAAGACCGCCCATGCGCTTCTAGACCACTCCTATTCCCCTCAAGAAGCTGAAAACCTTCGCATTCATATAAACAGGGGCGCCAAGTGGTATCAGATGGGCATGAGCCAGACTTTGAAGAGGTTTTTCCCTTACATCCAGAGAGGGGCATTTTTCAAAGGGAAAGAGGGCTCCTTCCCTGGGTGAGCCAGGGGCACAGTATGGATGCAGAGGGTCACCAGAAACACATTGAACATATTTCACCCTGACCTCCAGATGAGGGTGTTTTTCAAAATCTTTACCCAGGGAAGGAGCACCCTTTCCTGGATAAAGAACCCCTCCAGAGTGGGCCATTTTTTCAAAAGTAGCTAGAAAGCTGGGCTTCGGCACACATGTAGCACCTTTAGAGAGGATAACGCGTGACGAGTTGGGTCTCCATCGGCCGAAGCGTTCCCAAGTCAATGTTCATCGTGGGGGCGTTTTTCTTCACCGTGTTGTTTCGAGTAGAAAAGGCAGACGGATGCGAGAGAGACGTCTATCCGCTTGGGACGACCTCCCTAAGAAAATATGCGAAAACAAGCCCTCTCGACCTCTGGGAAACTTTTGACCTCCCAGCAGCCCCACACTGTCCAGTCAGACTTTGAGAGAAGACAGAAGGTCAGGGATAGAATTGTGACCGGCAAAAATTAAATATCACCTATGGCCACTAAACTTCACACCTGTGTTCCAGGCCCCCGGGGCTGTGCGTTCTGCGATTTTGGGGTCTCTGGGCGCTCGGGGTGCCGAGGGACGCGAGGATGATGAGAGAGTGAAAAATCAGCACAGGCCTCTGGAGTGCGTTCGGCCACCTAGCTGCGCCTGGGAACACCCGTCGCTGGCGAGCCCGGCGTCGTCGCGAAGTGCGGACTGAGACGATCGCTACGAGCCCACCTGTCTTCCTGGCCCACTCCCACATCCCACAAACACCCAAAACCTCCCCAGGGCCGCCTGAATCAGGGGCACAGAAAGGGGAGCTGAAGGCCACTGCCGATACTTTTGTATGGGAAGCGTGAGGGAACAGACGCCATCTTGATGCAAATGCATTCGGCCCCACTGCTTTGCGTAGGAACGTTCGATCCTGGTGTGCTTGGTACCATTGGAAAGGGCGAAATGAGATGAAGACAGCTTCATGTAGCTTCATGCTACGTGCCTTTAAAAGCCCCGGTAATCGGGACTCGCGGCTCCATTGACTTTCCATTATAAAATGTGTGCGCCCGCTGCGGGCGCTGTGATTAACGTAGGAAGCCGAGATTTGGCACGCCGCTTTATCTGTGGACCCTTAACAGATCCGGCAAGTTTGAAGCGTCTACGTGCTTCCGGCGGGAAGTTATAAGCTTTTGAACTTATACCTTGAAGTTGGCTTTTTTGTTTTTTTAACTTTCCCCCCTGCCGGATCTTAATGAAACTTTCAGGGAATATTCATCCTATTGCCCTCTCAAACTGATTAAATTTTGGGTCAGATCAGAAAAACCCTGGAGGCGTAGCACAAGTGCAAAGTTTGCACGCTCGCTAGCAAGATATCTGTCGAAGTCCTGATCATATCTTAAGGAAACTTTTAGGCAATATTCATTCTATTGTCCTCTCAAACTGAATAAATTTTGGGCTGGATCGGACTAACCGCAGGCGCGTAGCACAAGAGTGAGTGCTTGTTAGCTAGATAACTCAAGAACCCCTGGGCATTTTGTCTTGAAACTTGCAGGAAGGAGTCATCCAACCTTCCTCTCAAACTGATTACATTTTGAGCCTGATCTGAAAAACTCCAGATGCGTAGTGCAAGTGCAAAGATGTCTCAGGAATGCTCAAACATTTTGTAATTAATCTTGCAGGAAATAGTCATCACATGTCCCTCTAGAACACCTGTAATTTTTAAGCATGTAGGATCCTAGGGCAGGAAGATATAGTGTTTTAAAATTTTCTGAATGAGCGGTGTTCCAACCCAGCCATGGGCACCTCATCCTGGGCACGGATGGGACATTTGCCCTGCAAACCTGGTCATACTGTTGCATGGCAAATGTGCCATCGTCCAGACTGGGACATTTGCCATGGAATCCTGGTTTTTCTAGTGTATGCCAATTGTCCCATAATTTCTGCAGGAAATAGTCATCACATGTTCCTCTAAAAGGCCTGTAATTTTGATGCATCTAAGTTATAAGGTTTAAACTTCAATAAAGTATCTTCAAATGAGTTGTTTTTTTCAAAGCAACCCACAGATTTCTTCGTTTTTTAAACCAACCTCTGCCTGGTTATCTGCCAGGTTATCGGGGCACAGACTGGTATCTGACAGACAAGCCCAGGTCTTTTTAATAGATCAATGCTAAGGTATTGCCTGTGCCCATCTGGTACCGCTTTATGACCCTTGAGGGAAACAGGGGGCATAGACTGGTACCTGACAGGCACGCCCAATACTTTTCAATGGGTCAATGCAAAGGTATTGCCCATGCCCATCTGGTACCACTTTATGCCACTTGGGGGAAACAGGGGGCATAGACTGGTACCTGACAGGCACGTCCAAGTCTTAGTAATATGTTTTCAAATGAGTCAATGTAAAGGTATTGTTTGTGCCCATCAGGTACTGCTTTATGACCCTTGAGGGATAATTGGGGACACAGACTGATACGGTATTGCCCGTGCCCACCTGGTACCATTTTTTGCCCCTTGGGGGAAACAGGGGGCATAGACTGGTACTTGAGGGGCACGCCCAATACTTTTCAATGGGTCAATGCAAAGGTATTGCCTGTGCCCATCTGGTACCACTTTATGCCCCTGCTTTTTCTTATAGGAGCTCAATTAGTCTAACACCATTTCAAGGTCATAGGTCACAGAAACACAGGGGAGGGCTCGTTCTTCTCGAATTGAGGCCCCGAATGACATATTTGAAGCACGGTCCTCCAAACCCACCTTTGCGTGCAAACCTCTGATTTTGTGGATTTTTCACATGTAGTTTTGAAGGCCAGGCTCTGCTGATCGCATCGAGCACACCTGTGTCTCCGTAGCACACTTGTGAGTAAAATGACACACCGAGACCTTGTGGGCGCAGACTGGTACCTGACGGGCACGCCCAAGTTTTCTAATGAGTCAATCGAAAGGTATTGTTTGTGCCCATCAGGAACCGCTTTATGCCCCTTAAGGGATTATCGTGGGCTTAGACTGGTACGGTATTGCCCATGCCCACCGTGTTCCGCTTTATGCCACAAAAAATGGGCACAGACTGGTACTTGATGAGCACGCCCAAGACTTTGCAATAGCAGTTCCATCATGACTTCTGACAGTGGGGGAATACCAATGCAAGGTATTGGACGTGCCCGCGAGGTCCATTTGGCACCCGCGACTGCTCCGTCTGGTGGTCTTGGTCGAAAATGCAGAAACTTTGAAGTTTTTTTACTCCGCGCGGGAAAGGTGTGGAAACGTGGGAGTCAACCCAATGGACAGAGGGGAAAGGCGCACATGCGTAGATATATAGCACGAGCTTCTAGGACGCACGGTCGCTTAGGTAAGGGCACTGCTTCTGTGTGGACAATGTCACAACATGGAGACAAAGCCATGTGTTTCCTAACACTCCATCGTGGATGACACATA
>JAOXNZ010000091.1:35083830-35106263 GCA_028566095.1 Kryptolebias brasiliensis
CTACATGCCTAAATGCATTGAGTTGCTGCCATGTGATTGGCTGATTCGACATTTGCATTAATGAGCAGTTGGACAGGCGTACCTAAGAAAGTGGCCGGTGAGTGTGTGTGTGTGTGTGTATATATATATATATATATGGTGGAACAATGGCGTAGCTGTCGCCTTCCAGCACGAAGGTTGCAGGATCGCATCCCGGCCTGGGGCCTTTCTCAGTGGAGTTTGCATGTTCTCTCTGTGCACACATGGGTTTACTATGGGTACTCCGGTTTCCTCCCACAGACCAAAAACATGCATGTTAGGTGAATTGGTAACTCTTAAACTGTCCCTAGGTGTGAGTGAGAGTGTGAAAGGTTGTTTGTCTCGTTTGTCTCTATGTGGCCCAGCGATGGTGTTGTGACCTGTCCAGGGTGTCCCCCGCCTCTCGCACAGTGATTTTTTTCATGAGATGGTACAAGTGGCTCATATAAAGCTTATGAAGAAATAAACTAAAGACCCACACACATACACAGAGGGATCATCAAAGGTGTTCATCTAAGTTTTGCACTGCACAAGAGGAGAAAAAGGGGTCAAAAGTTCCTTCTACCAATGTGACACTACATTAGTAATGCAGCGGCTATTAGCATGGCTAAGTTGGACTGAACCAACTCAAAGATGGGGAAGGGGTTTTTTGAATGTATGCTGGTGTAGATTCTCAGTTATCCAGGACATGGTAAATCCAAAAAAGGTTAAAAACAAAAACAAATGAACTTCAATTTGTAGTTGAAGACATTTCGCTTCTCGAAACGTCTTCAGGATTTTTGAATGTAGTGACTATTTTGAACTTTTTAGTTAGAAACTAATAAAGTAAAATTAGAATCAATAATCATTCTGGTAGGTGAGCAGACTTATTTTTTTTACCATGAGACATCAATGCTGCTTTCATGGGATCAAGTCAGTTTAGCAGGATGTTGTACATTGGGGCTCAGAACAGATTGCGTTCAGACTACCAAACGTATGTAGATAAAAAGTCTCAAAGGTTGTCTGAGTGGAAATGTTTTCAATGTGCATTGAGGCCATTCACACCAGTATTTAGCAATATCTATGCAATCTGATAGTTAAGGACAGATTTTAATTCTAGGTCTGAATGAGATCTCAAAAAGATTCCAGACCAAACATGTGGGAACATTTCCTGTTATGTCCTAAACAAGATAGTTTAAACATACCTGTTTCTTCAACCTGAAGAAATACCTCCTTACAACAAATATTAACATGCTTAAAGTAGCTCATTGGTTTTGTTGATTGATTGTGATGTGTCTGCAAATTGGTAATCTCTACATTAACAGGACATCTGGAGTTGGACATCCAGTTTGACAGACTACATAGAACCATACAGAAATCACCCCTAGAGTTTGTATTTTTCACACATGCTCTTAAGACTAGTAGTTGATTTTGTTGAGGAGAGGAAGAAAATAGTAAGTACTGTCTATAATAGCAGGAAAACAAAGACCTTATTAGATTTTTTAAAACTTGTCTAGATTTTGTTGATGTAGTCTTTGTGGATTGTAAAATTGTGGTCTGTTCAGTGTTGACAAATGTGCTTGTCATTTTCCCAGCTGCTGACCAATCACTATGAGCGCTGTTGGAAGTATTATTGCCTATCTGGAGGGTGGGGAAATTTTGGAGCAACATCAGATGAAGAGCTTCATCTCTCCAGGAAACTGTTCTGGGGAATATTTGATGCTTTGTCCCACAAGGTAAAGGTTGTTTCTGTTCATTTATACAGACTCACAATTTTGATGATCACCTTTAATTTATATAATTTTGTCAGATGTAGCAAGTTTGCAACTGTTGGCAACTAGTAGGCAAATGCCATTCACAAGAGAGTCTCCAAAATGTCTCAAAACATATGCAGGGGTTTTTAGTTTCTATGTATGACACACAAAGGCCCACAGTCCTGTTTGCATAATTTCTGAACATGTTCAAAAAATGTTAATGACAAAATTTCTCTCAAACACACAAAAATAAGCTGTAATTACACAAAATTGACCTTGTAAAACATGCCTCAATGGTCACTTGATCTCAAACTCAGAATTCAGTGAGACTGCAAGCAAAAATTTACCTATTGTCTTGCAATTTTGAGTTGCCAACTAGTCTACAATGATCTCAACCCAGTGAGATTCTACCTTTAGGAGAAGAATGTGGTCCAATTCTTTTCTAACTTCTCCACATCCTCAGGTTTTCTCAGATGTATTTTTTGTTTCTTTATGATAATCTTCAACTTTCAAGCAGCATATCATTATTTTTCTGCCAGAATAACCATGTAATGTGATACTTAGACATGTAAAAGTTTGTAAAATAGCATTCACATGAACCACTATGGAATTATTGAGACTGGAGTTGTTTTAAGATGCCAGGCTATGTGTTTAACTATTGATAAATATTTGACAGAACATCCATCCATACAAAGTTTATCACCTTGTTACCCATCGATGTGAAAAACAGCAAACCTATTGTCTTACTTTGTGTTTTGATGTTGCATTATAGCAATATGACCAAGAGCTTTTTAAGCTGGCTTTGCCATGTCTCAGTGCTGTGGCTGGAGCTCTTCCTCCAGATTACATGGAGTCAAACTACATGGCCATGATGGAGAAACAGTCATCTATGGATTCAGAGGGAAATTTCACTCCACAGCCAGCAGACACCACAAAGTAGGCAGCTTGTACATTAACAGAAACTAAAATGTAGATTCATGTTTCCATTATAAACTTTTGTTTTTGGTCCTGAGCTTTCGGGAGCTTAACTTAACGATCTAAAACTTTTTCTGTGTATACAGCAGGCCTCTTTCTCTCAAATATTGTTCATAAATTTGTGTAAATCTGTGTTAGTGAGCACTTCTCCTTAGACGAGATAATCCATTCACCTCACAGGTGTGGCATATCAAAATGCTGATTAGACTGCATGATTATTGCACAAGTGTGCCTTAGGCTGGCCACAATATAAGGCCACTCTAAAATGTGCAAATTTCTTGGACATGCAAGAACTGGGAAGTTTTCAGCTTCCAGGAATTGTGTACAGATTCTTGCAACATGGGGCCATGCATTATCCTGTTGCAACATGAGGTGATAATTGTAGATGAAAGGCACAACAATAGGCCTCAGGATCTCATCAAGTCTCAGTGCATTCAAAATGCCATCAATAAAATGCACCTGTGTTTGCTGTTCATAACACACACCGGCCCATACCATCACCCCACCACCACCATGGACCACTCGATTCACAACGTTGACATCGGCAAACTGCTCACCCACACAATGCCATACACGCAAGCTGTCATCTGCCCTGTACAGTGAAAACCGGGATTCATCCGTGAAGAGAACACCTCTCCAACATACCATACACTATCAAATGTGAGCATTTGCCCACTCAAATCGGGTGAGGTGCTATGTACAAAATTAAACACACCTGGTCCCTATGCATACCTGAGACCTAGTAACACTAACGAGTCGCATGACATTTTGGAGGGAAAATGACAAGCAGTGCTCAATCTGGACATTTAGGGGTGTAGTCTCTTAGGGGTGTACTCACTTTTGTTGCCGGTGGTTTAGACATTAATGGCTGTATATTAAGTTATTTTGAGGGAAGAATAAATTTACACTGTTATATAAGCTGCACACAGACCATTTGGTGATGAATATGGAAGAGTGTGTTCATCAGGATTTACAATTTCTTTCTCAATTTCTGTCCTTCAATCGGTTGTAAGTACGAGTAGCTAAACTGATCAATTCATCCGGGGATTAGGGTTCATCTCGAGCGGTTATTTGATACTTTCATTGTGTCAAAGTGTCATTTTGTCAGTGTTGTCCCATGAAAAGATATACTTAAATATCTGCAGGAATGTGCGGGGTGTACTCACTTTTGTGATACACTGTATATGCCACACCTGTGAGGAGGATAGATTATCTCTGCAAAGGAGAAGTGCTTGCTAACACAGATTTACACAAATTTGTGAACAATATATGAGAGAAAAAGGTCTATTGTGTACATAGAAAAAATCTTAGATATTTCAGTTAAGCTCATGAAAAATGGGAACAAAAACAAAAGTGTTGCATTTATATTTTTGTGCTGTATATTTTTGCAGTTCAGTTCAGCCCTGACAGCAGTAGAGCCCCTTTAATTTTTTTTCCTCTCTTTTTCAGTGTTATTGTCCCTGAAAAACTGGACTGTTTCATATCCAGATATGCAGAGCACAACCACGAAAGGTGGTGTATAGTCAAGGTAAGAAAACAAGGTGATGTAAATTCTAAATTGTATTTTTGTAATATGTTATAATCTCATTATTTTAGCATTTATATCACTAAAGCAACAAGAAAAAAAGGATTAATAATTTAACTACTGCAGCTTAGACATTGATAGTTATGAACAATCATCAAAATTACAAGCTAGTGCAAAAACACTACAAAAATAACACAGCTATCTTTTATTGAATGTCAGCATCTCCTAGGGACATGCTAACCAATTAGGGTAGCATGTCCCTTTGGTGCATGTCCTGATAAGGCTCCTTTTGAATGAGGTAATTGGTGTATTTACTCTTGAAGAGCTTAATAAATTATTTTATGTAAAAAAAAACATGGGTTTTATCAAGATTTGTTGGTTTTATAGACTAATCAGAGTTTTGTCATATACTTAGATAAACTTCCTCTTTGTTTGTTATGATTACAAAAGTTTGTGTAATACACCAATTTTTCTATAAAAAGTGGATTAGCTTTATCTAACAAAAATGTTTCTTTGTGACTGTAATTCATCTGTAATACACAGACCCTGAGAAAAAAATATTAGGCATCCACATGAAATGGTGAAATAAAACTTGTGTTGAAAGGTGTGACCATTGTAGTGATTAAAAAATCAGATCAGGTGGATAACAGAGTTGTCAGTATGGCAACACTGCTGGTTCCATGTCAGTAGGGTGTGGCATCCCCCGAGGCCTAGATACAAAAAGTGATTCAGTGCAGAACAAAGTCATACAGCTGTTGAATCCTCCTACACCTGGTTGGCCCACAGCTGCTGGAATTGGACCTTGAAATTCAGCACTAGGTCAGAGATGATGTTTGAACTGGGAAAAATTTGGTGACCCCGGCTGGTCACATGAGGACCTCAACATGACACAGGTAGTTCATTGTGCCATAATTATTAATTTACCAACAGGTTCAGGTTTCTTTGCTGAAAGGATTCAGACTGATTTGCAGGCAAGTACAGAGAAGGACGGGGTTTACTTTAGGCTGTTTCTGTGGAAGTGAAGGTGCAGAGTTAAATGACTTGGAGGTTAGTATTTCAAAAATTGTTTCAGAGTTTGAGGTTGGGTGTCTTTCTTATTTTTGGATTGTTTTTGTTGCAATTCTTGGAGAGGAGGATGCAGGATTCCAATTTCCAGTGGAGGTGAATGGTGGCAATGGTGCAGAGAGTGGGCAGGCCAGGTAAATGCTGGAATGAACTCACTGAGCTGACTTCTCCTTCTGGTTCAGGAGTACTGAAGCCAGAGGATTTTATAAGAGGATGGGTCTCCAGGACATTTCCGGTGTTGGAGGTTCCAAAGGCACACAGGGAATTCTACAAAAGCACAGGTAATGCTTTTGGTTAGTATCAGACATAAATCACTTAAGATCACTTCTACACAGAGGGTTGAATTGTGAACTTTCACCGAGTCAGCATTAATGGTCCAATGAAGGATCAAGTCCCAACTCAGTCTTAAGTATCATCTCTACTGTCCAAGATAGAGGAGCTGCTCCCATACTGCAGGTGAAGGGGGTTAGTGAACAGACAGACAACACAAACAAATCCTGGTAGTACCCCTCCTCAATGGTTGCCACCTGGCAACCCCAGCGTCTTGTCAGGGTGATTGTGGTAAAAGGTGGTAATGAAGTCAGGATCGAGGATGAATGATCTCCATGATCCATGAACTTTCTTCGAGTCTGTACCCCTCCAAATCCACTAAGTACTGCAATCCTCTACTCCTACGGAGGACGTTCAGATTGCGTCTGACTGTGTATGCTGGATGATTGTCAGTGAGACAGGTGGGTGGCTGGGGGTTTGGCCAGCGGGCAATTAGTACTGGATACCACTGGTTTGATCTTAGAGACGTAAAACGTCGGATGTATCTTTATGGATGGGGAAGCTTGAGGTGCACTGCAACAGGATTCACAAGAGAGTCTATTTTGAAGGGTCCAGGATATCCAGATGCTAGTTTTCTTGAAACGTCCTTGAGGGGAATGTCATGAGATGAAAGCCAAACCTTTTGACCTGGAAGATAGGCTGGGGTCACAGCCTGTCTCTTGTCATCAATCTGCTTATTTTGTTCTACAGTACAGTGGAGTGCTGTCTTAGTTTCTCGCCAGATGCGTCAACAGCGTCAGAGGTGTGTTGGGCAGATGGTACTGCAATTTCATTCTCCTGTATGGGGAACAGAGGAGGTTGATAACTCAATGATGCTTCAAAGGGTGAAATACTTGTTGCAGAAGAAGTAAGAGTATTTCAGATGATTTCTATCCAGGTGAGATGAGTGCTCCAGGACATGGAGTTGTGAGATATGACACACAGAAGAGGAGACGCCAACTCATGATTTAGATGCTCAGTTTGGTCATTAAACTGGGGATGGAAAGCAGATGAAGGACTCACAACAACTCCTAGAGCATTAAAAAAGGCCTTCCATACCTGTGAGGTAAATTGGGGACCATGGTCAGAGACTATATTGGTGGGAATTCCATGCAGGTGAAGTACATGTTGGACTAGAAGTTGGGCAGTTTCCATCGCAGATGGCAGCTTAGGTAGAGGTAAGAAATGTACAGCTTTGGAAAATCTGTCAGTCATGATAACTGTATTACCCTCTGAGGGAGGTAGTCCAGTGACAAAAATCAAAGGAGATATGTGCCCAGTCAACTAGGAACAGGTAGAGGCTGAAGTAAACCAGAGGGAAGACTGTTAGTGCTCTTTCCCTGGGCACACACTGAACAGACAGTCACAAACTCCTTTACGTCCCAAGTCAAAATTGACCACTAAGAGAATCTCTGAATGAAGCTGAGGGTGCAGCTGATTCCTGGATGGCAGGTAAGTTTGGAGGAATGATCCCATTGTAATACCTGGGACTTCATGGAAGAAGGTCCATGAAGGTCCATCACCAGAATTTGGTTCAGTTTCTTGGGCTCTCTTTACAACACTCTCTATTTCCCATGTCACTACTCCAATAGTACATGAAAAAGGTAGGATATTCTCTGAGGTCTTTGGTTCTTCAGATTGCACAAACTGTCTAGAGAGAGCATCTGGTTTGACGTTACAGGACCCTGGATGGTAAATGATTGAAAACTGAAATCTGGCAAATTATACCAGCGGGCTTGTCTTGAATTGAGTCTTTTGACTGACTGCAAATAAGCTAGGTTTTTATGATCTGTCCAGACAATAAAGGGGTATTTGTCTCCACTCTTCCAATACTATTTTAATAGCCCACAGTTCTCGATTGCCCACATCATAATTTTTCTCAGCAGGGGATACTTTGTGAGAAAAGAACGCACATGGATGCAGCTTACCATCTGAGTCAACATGTTGTGAGAGAACATCTCATACCCCCGAGTCAGAGGCATCTACCTCTAAAACAAACTGTTTCCTAGGGTCCAGATGAATCAGAACTGGTGCACTGGTGAACAGCTCCTTGAGTCTCTGGAAGGCTTCAAGGGTCAAGATGAAAGGCTGGTGGATAGAGGTTAGTTTGATTAGAGGTGAGGCTGTTTGACTGCAGTTATGGATGAAACAATGGTAAAAGTTGGCAATCCTGAGAAATCTCTGTAGTTACTTGCGAGTGGTGAGAGTTGACCATTCTGACTCTGCCTTTGTCTTTGTCTGTTTTCAAAGATGTAGGCAAGGAAAGAAACTGAGGACTTTTCAGATTTGACATATAATTGATTTTCCAATAGACATTGTAAGACTTGCCTCACATGCTTGTAGTGTTGTTCCGGGTTTAATGAGAAAATAAGGATATCATCCAAATAAATGAACACAAAAAAGTTAAGGAAGTCTCTTAAAACATCATTTGCCAGGGCCTGCAAGATAGCAGGTGCATGAATGAGATCAAATGGCATAACAAGATACTCAAAATGACCTAGTGGTGTCTTAAAGTTGATCTTCCTTTCATCTCCATCTCAAATGTGTACCAGATGGTATGCATTTCTGAGATCCAGTTTTATGAAAATTCGAGCTGCATGGAGCTGTTCAAAAACAGAATCAATTAATGGTAATGGATATTTATTCTTGACCGTGATCTGGTTTAAAACTCTGCAGTTTATACAGGCTCACAAGGTTTTACCCTTTTTCTCCACAAAAACCCCCCAGCTCCAAGTGGTGAAGTGGAGGGTCTAAGGATACCTAAAGATACCAGCAGCAAGAGATTCCGCAATATATTTTCTTATCTCTGCTTCTGGTCCAGACAAGTTGTAAAGGTGGCTAGAGGGAAGAGGGGTTATAGGCAGCAGATCTATAGAACAGTCATATGGCTGGTGAGGAGGGAGAGAGAACTTTGTCTTTACTGAACACAGATATTAAATCATGATACATGGGGGGATATATTGGAGAAGTCAGGTGTGCCATTAATCAAACTGATAGGTGGAGAGATAACAACAGAGCATAAACAGTTAAGCAGTAAGTGCTCCAGTGTTCAATGCTCTTATTTGACCAGTTAATTGTTGGATTGTGTTTTGTTAACCATGGAAAGCCAAGAATCAGAGGTAAATGAGTTGAAGAGATAATAAAAATCTCACAATGCTCATATTGATTCCCCAATACTACCAGATAGATGGGTTTTGTCTTCTGGGTTATATTAACCAATATCTAGAGCTTTGGTGGGAATCTAGAGTTGTCACACAACTTCCTGGTCGATGCGATTCTGCTGTGCCCTGAGTCTACTGACGCTTGAAGAGGTAGATTGTTTTGATTTTTACAAATAGTCATGGGCACAAGAAGCCAGGGGCTAGAATTACCCGAAGTAACTTCCCTGGAGTTACTGATGGGCATATTCATTTAAATGGCTGGGGCATGTAGCAATGAAATGTCCGGGCTTCCTACAATATATGCATTCACTGGCTTCAATTCAGTGTTGTCGCTCCTGAGGGGTCAGCAGAGTTCTGCTGATCTGCATAGGCATAGTCTAAGGGTTGTTTTAGAGGAGTAGGTGGCGGCCGTTAAGTTAGAGGGTGGATTGGTGATGAATATGGAAGAGTGTGTTCATCAGGATTTGCAATTTCTGTCCTTCAATTGGTTGTCAGTACGAGTAGCTAAACTGATCAATTCATCCGGGGATTAGGGTTCATCTCGAGCGGTTATTTGATACTTCTGTTGCTCATAGAGGGACTGAACAGATGTGCTTTTAAATGCTTTTTTGTTCCACCCTGTCCATACTGCAAGAATGCGGAAGTCCACAGAAAACTCAGCCACAGAGTGAGTTCCCAACTTGAGGTTCTGTAGCCTAAATGCAGCGTCCTCTTCGCGGAAGGGGTGGTCAAAAACTTTAGTGAAGTCTCCCGTAAACTGGTTGAAAGAGATGTGAACTATGGACTTTGTGGTAAAGTATGCCTCCGCCCACTGTAATGCTTTTCCTCCTAGCACGTTAATCACAAATGCTATCTTTGAACTTGTAGAAGGAAAGCATTCGGGGGTGCAATTTAAAATGACTGAGCATTGTAGCAAAAAAAACACTGCAGCGGTCTGGCTCACAGAAGAACCCTGGATATCAGCTTGGTTGGACCATTCTGCCATAAATAGTTTACCAGCAGAGTTCAGTTGTCTGTGCTGAAAGGATTCATACTGATTTGCAGGCAAGTACAGAAAAGGATTTTATTTAGGGACGGGGTTGCTTAAGGTTGTATCTGGGGAAGGAAAGGTGCAGAGTTCAATGAATTGTAGGTTAGTGTTTCAAAAATTGTTTCAGAGTTTGAGGTTGGGTGTCTTTCTTACTTTGGATCCTATTTGTTGAAGTTCTTGGAGAGGAGGATGCAGGATTCCAGTTCTCAGTGGAGGTGGACAGAGAAGGTAATGGTGCAAAGAGAGAGAATGGGCAGGCCAGGTAAATGCTGGGATGAACTCACTGAGCTGGTTTCTCCTTATGATTTAGGAGTACTGAAGATGGAGGAGTTTGTAGGAAGATTGGTCTCCAGTGTGTTTCTGGTGTTGGAGGCGCCAAAGGCATACAAGGAATTTTACAAAGGGACAGGTAAGCCTTTTGGTTAGGAACAGTTATAAATCACTTAAGACCACTTCTACACAGAGTGTTGAAAGGTCAACTTTCACCAAGTGAGTGTTAACGCTCCAATGAAGGATCATGTCCCAGATCTGCCTTAAGTATCATCTCAGCTTGTCAGGCTCATGAAGCACAGCTGTCTCAGGTACTGCCCAGGATGGAGGAGCTGCTCTCATCCAGATGAAGGGGTTTAGTGAACAGACAGAAAACACACACAAATCCTGGCACATAGGCACAGGTGTCATGTGTGGACAGGTGTTGACTTGTTGAAAGGCAAGGTTGTTCCAGGATGTTGTCTCAGGAGTGATAAGACATGTGGATCCAAGATGTCACTGATGTAGTGCAGTCCCATGAGGTTCTCCGGATTTACTACCAAAGTTTGTTGTTTCTTCCCACAAGATTTGCAAGATTGGTCTTCTCCCCTCGGCAACATCTGCACAGATAGTCATCTTTGATAAAAACAGAACTAGGATTCATTGCTGCAAACCAGTTCCTCTTACCCGGCTCAAGAACAAGTCCATTGGGTTAGCTGCTTAACAAGCGCTCTTTTCTTCTCTCTTTTTTTCCCGGAAGTGACGTCAGTCGACTTAACTGAACTTATCAAGTTTATCACTTACCTTTTCTTAAATATCAACAATAACACTTCGCTCTCATAAGTATTACGAAAAATATTGACAATAAACAAAATACTTAAGAAAAACTAAGCATTTAAGAAACGTACTATATGAAACTTCTCTATGGCATTAACAACACCACAGCTACATCTAGTGGCGAAACATGAACAGAAAAATAACTACTGCAGTTACACTGCATATCTGGCGATATACACACTGGATGACTCTGGTGTACAAGTCTCAAATTGGCCTGCTTCCTAATTATTTATGCATTTCATTAGGAGAACGGACAGCACTTATGCCTTACACTCTAAGGACTGTTTGTACCTCTTTGTTCCTCGTGTGTGAACTGAAAAGGGAAAGAAAGCTTTTAGTTTTTCTGCCCCCTCTGCTTGGAATGCCTTGCAAGCTGAACTAAAACTGTCAAAGTTCGTTTCACTGAACGCTTTTTGCAAAATTTAAAAAAACGACAACAGATATCCTGTCAACAGTGCCTGTGTTTTAAATCATTAATTGCCACTGTTTTTAAGTTAGTATTGTCACAACTACTGCCCTTCATTGTCAAATTGTTGGCATTTTTATATTTCTAATATCTATTTTTGTTATTTCTGTTTACTTGTCTTGTCTATTGTGACGTGTGCTGCTGCCTTTCTTGGCCAGGTCACCCTTGTGAAAGAGGTCTAGATCTCAATGGGTTTTTTATCTGGTTAAATAAAGGTTTAATAAAAATAAATAAAAAGTCATAACTTGAAAAAACATCCCGATATATAGGTATGTTCTACAAGTACGATTAAGTCACATTTTTCACAATATATGCATCAGTAATTGTTTTGACTGACTGTTGGATTCTCCAGCAACTAGTCGACAACTCCATCACTTTACTTGTCTTCATTTACACCCTCTGTTTCCTGTTCTAGGCGTGCCAACTTCTTGTAAATGAAATCATTTACATACCCATCACTGGTCTGCAGGTGGATCAAATTACTTCTAAATTTGTCCATTTCTTCGGGCTGCTGAAATCTTTTTTTCATTGAGTGGAATTTTACCAGTATTAAAATAAGGTTTTTGAATTACTTTGTTTTTATGTTTTCCAGTTTTCTGCTGGTTGGACACATGAAGAACAGATGTGTGAGATCAGTAAGAGCCATCCTCTTCTGAAGCCATTCAAAACCCTTTCTGAGAAGGTAATATTAGCATGCAACTATATGAATACATACTGCATATATACAATCCCAATTCACAAAAGTGGATTTGGAAAAATATAGGTGTCACATCCTCCTTGCAGTTCTGGGTATTGCAAAAAAGTGATACTTAGAAACTGGAAGAACAAAATGAGTTTAAATATAACTTAAAAATATATATATATCAGATTTTGTTTCCATGGAGAGAATGTCTGCTTGTAAGAAAAACCAACAGAAGGAATTTGAATTGATTTGCTCTCCAATAAATAAATACATCACTGAGTGGTGTGGAGGATATGGGCTTGATGCCTCACCATTGTGGACCGGGGGTGGGGGATGCTGGCACTGGGGCAGTGCTGTCCCTGGGTGGACTGGGCATTGGGTGCTTCCGTGGGGTGAGAGTGGGTCGAGTGTGGAGGTGTTGGCGGTGGGGTCGGGTTGATGCAGCTACCGGCACTAAGGCGGGGTTGGGCCATGGGCTACTATGCCACCCTGCCTAGCCTGCTGCCACTCCTGGATGGTGTGGGTAGGTTCAGGGCTGGGTCCTTGGGCGGTTTTGGGCCTGCTCTGGTGGGGTTTCTGCCTTTGTGCTGAGTGGGGGGGGGGGGATCTCCTCGGAGTCTCAGGTCAGGGGCTACGGTAGCTAGGACCTGGGGACTGAGGGTGTGAGCAGAGGGTTGGAATGTGGGCGAACCAGGAAGACCAGGTGGACAGAGGGGGGTTTGGAGGCTGGGGGTGCATGGGGGGCCTGTGTGGTGCCTGGGTTTCTGGCTGGACCAACGAGTTTCTGGGTCCTGGGCTGCTGGCGGTGGGTTCACTATGCTTGGTTGGCTCAGGTCCTCACAGACGGCTCCCGCCAGGGTGTGGTGGCTCTGTGGGGGCTCTCCCTCGGTGTCTTTGGTGATTCTCGGTGGTCCCCTGGCCTCAGTCAGTGCTGGATTGTTATGGGCATAGGCGGGTCGGGAGCGTAGGCAGGGCATAGGCAGGGGGATTCATGCCGGCATCTGGTGCCCATCCCCTTCCCCCCCAGCATATGCAACACAACAATTTATAGCGCCTTGATGTGTGGGGCAGAGAACCTTGCAGGTATAGGGGGAGCACTAGGCAATCCCCCTCGGCTCACCACGAAGAATGGCTATATGCCCTTTCTACCTTGGTCCTTCTGGGTCCTGGCTGCCATGGTGGACTGATGCCTGCCCTGTGTGTTGGGGGCATTGGGGAGGCCTCTCCTACTTAGTGCTGGGCGGTCTCTCTTAGGGCTGAACAATTTTGGAAAATAATCTAATTGCGATTTTCTACCTAAATATTGGAATTGCGATTATTTTTTAAATGTTTTTTCTAATGTATTTTTCAACAAACACAAACAATGCATGGGAATGCATCAATCTGTTTCATAATAAACAATATCAGATTTATTTAAAGCGCAGATTACAACAATGAAGCAAACTGATCTGTGGCTTTAAAACTTCAACCACTTCATGTTTCATAAAACATGATATGTAAAAATGTGGACTGCACTTCTTAAACGCTGTCTGAACTTAACAGGACAGTCATAAATATTAATAAATAAATAAAATATACAGATTTAAAAAAAATAAAGTTTACTGATCTCCAGTCAGTAACATCGCACATATTAAAGTGCAGGGAAAGTGAGAACAAATATCTGCTCTAACCAATTGGACAATTTTTAGGTAAATCAACCTCTCAAACACAAAATCAACTAGTGTATGTCCTTATTAAATCTTAAGAAAAAAATAGTTTTTGAACACTAACAAAAATATTATACTCACTCAACTGCAGCACACAACATACTAACATGCAAAATGAGTA
Organism: Kryptolebias brasiliensis; assembly: GCA_028566095.1. Lineage (NCBI taxonomy): Eukaryota > Metazoa > Chordata > Actinopteri > Cyprinodontiformes > Rivulidae > Kryptolebias > Kryptolebias brasiliensis. The sequence goes on from JAOXNZ010000091.1 coordinate 35,097,708, forward strand.
AGGCACTGTCAGCCACAGTGAAAAATTCTTCTATATGGTGCTCAGGAGCTCACTGATTTTTTGCAAGGAAAACCAGCATGTCAACTTTTGCTGGTTTTAAAGACAAGCGAGCGCAAGCCACTGTATTCCCTCCAGCACTGAAAAGACGTTCTGAAGGAGTACTTGTGGCAGGGACACAGAGATACTTGCGGGCCATATTGCACAGTCATGGAAAGTTGATCTTGTAAACCTTCCACCAGGCCAAGGGGTCATCTTCTGCATCAATGGCAGGGGTCATGAGGTAACTGTTTAACTCTGCCTCAGCGACATCTTCAGGTTGCATAGGGGAAGCAGAAGAGGTAACAGCAGTCTTGAAGAAGCTGCCAAGAGACTTCTTCATGTTTTCTCCAGAGGGCTGTGCACTTTGAGGCCTCGGAGTGGTTTCCGTACGAGACCTCTTCTCCTACCAGATGAAAAAAAAAAACAGCAATTGGTATGGAAGTTGGATTACAAATATGTGTGTTTGTGATATCATAGATACATATTATTACTAACCTGATTATATGCACGCCTTGCTGATTCCAGCATTTCGGTCTTCAGTTGGGTCTTAATGGTAGGAACGTTGTCTGCAGAGATGAACTGGGTTTTGAACTTGGGGTCCAGGAAAGATGCAACATCCAAAAGCTCCTGGATACTGGGGTCATTGTACTTATCATTGAGGTATGCCAGGACCTTGGTTTTGATTGACCTAGTCAGGTCAGTATCCTCTTGGTCTTCAGCCAGGACTGATGTGGTCAGAAGGTGAAGAACTGGTTTCAGGTAGGAGATGCATACATACTCCTCTCCAGAAAGAGCATCTGTAAAGTCCAGGAGAGGAAGAAGTGCCTTGTGAACAGACTCCAACACCTCAATGTTTTGCCATGTTGGGATGAGGGAGTGTGCATATCGGTCACCTGACAACACCTAAAGAAAATGGCCTTGAGCTGCTCTAGCACCCTGTCAATCATCATTTCTTTGGATCCCCATCTTGTTGGGCATTCAGTGATGAGGCTGTGCTGAGGAAGTTTGAGCTCCCTCTGTGCCTCAGTCATTGCTGCCTTCTTCTTCCAACTGTGAGAGAAGTGCCCCACCACCTTCTTGCACAGCCCCATTGCTCTTGACACTCTGTCATCTTTGAGTGCATGTCCTGCCATACAAAATAATAGAACACACAGCCTCTCTGCTATCACACACACAGACAGTCTCTCTGCTCACACATAATCACACACACATCTACCGACATATACGTCATGATACTAATTTATGTACCTATGGCAAGATGTAATCGATGCCCAAAACACTACAGTCTGGTCTATTCATTTAGCTGTGCTGCCATCACCGTATTCGATGCTTTGTCCATCGTTATGCATATGTGGTTTTCTTCTTGTAGATCCCAGCTGGCAATCCCCTCTCTCAGGTCGGCTCCAATGTTTTCCCCTGTGTGATCGTCTGGGAAGTAGGATGCTTGAAGGCAGCGAGCTTTGAGATTTAAGTCTTCATGTAATGCACCGTCAGACTCTGGTATGGCTCTGGTGAATGACTTGACCACAGATCGGTTGTTGTTGAAAAAAACTCTGCTGTTTTCAGCTCCGCTGCAACTCTGTTTCTGCATTTTTTATATAGCTCTGGTATGGCAACTTGGCTAAAGTGTGCACGCAAGGGTATTCTGTACCGCTTATCCATTGTACTTGCCAAAGCCGTAAACCCAGCCTTGGTCACTATATTAATGGGCATCATGTCTTTTGCAATAAACTCCGTTATTGCCTGAGTTATTTCCGCATGTCGTTTCCAATTATGTTCATAAGGAGTAATACTTTCAAACAGTTCGGTCAGTGATTCCTGTCGGCTGGTACTTTGCTTACTTGAAGCTGAAGCACTGGTTGTTGGCATTCCAGCCAATCAACTATTGTACATGGCTTTGTGGTGTTTTTTAAGTTTTGCTAAAGGTTTGTAGTGTTACCTCGTCAGGTAGCAACAGTAGCAAGGCAGGTTCTACACAATACCTGACGTTGCGCAACATCTTATTTTTTATAACCAAAATAGTTCCACACAACTGACAGGCTGCTCCTCTTTGGTAACAAACTTTCAGCTGTGTCCACTTTTGTCGAGCCTGAGGTCATTGTGCAACAGGTTAAAAGCGCAGTGTTGACTTCTCCCCCTCGCTTGGCTTGGCTTGCTCACGAGACACGTCACCAGATCACGTGACCAGTCAAATCGCAGCCTTTGCGGTTAGAAAATCTTGTTTTGTCATATCGCGATATTATCGCAAATGCAATTAATCGTTCAGCCCTAGTCTCTCTGCCGGGGGCTAGGTCCCGGGCTTGGCCTGCGCAGCAGGAGGTAGTAGCAAGGCTGGTTTGAGGAGGTTTGTACGCTGCGTCTCACACCATACCTCTTTGGCCTGAGGGCTGCTGACCCTGTGCTTCACAGACAACTTTCTTCTGTGCGGACGCGGGCTGCCCTGGTGTGATGCCAGGTGTCTGTTTGCCTGGGGCTGCTGCGGCCCTCTGGGACTGGATTGATCTGTCCTTTGCTGCTCTTGAGTGCTGTAGATAGTGGGCCTTCTACTGTTAATGGCACTCTATTAACTGTGCATCTCCAGGTGGCATACTTGTTTTTTCTTTCTTCTTTTTCCTACACAGTCAGTCTTTCTGCTAAACATACACAAAACAAAAGGCTGTTAAAAGTAAGTAGTACAAATAAGGAACTGGTAAGAAGTAGCAATGTTGGGGTGGGTGGTATTACCCAAAATTCAACAGGAAGGAGCTTTGCAGGGGAGACTGTTCTCAACTATACATCTGAAAAAACTGCAAGAACTGGGATGTCAAGGTCAGCCTGTCTCAGCTTTTTGACAAAATAGTGTTCAAGCATTGGTGGGCCTTTGTAATGATGTTGGAGGTGTTTAAAGACCATGTCAAGTTCCTGGAAATGTGAATTTCAAGATATTTGAAAAGGTGGAACATTTCCATAAAGCTGAATGAACAGGGGAGGAAATGTTGCTTTTCCTCCTAAAACCAACAGCCAGCTCCTTTATCTTCTCCATAATAATGCTGATGTTACTCTTTCCACACTAGACCATCAGATCTTCCAACTTCTGCCAGTACGAGGACTCATCATTGGGGCATGTTGGTCCTACTACTATTGTGTCATCTGCAAACTTTACAGTACAGTTGCTTGGGGGATTGGCTGAGCAATCATACATGACCAACTGCTCAAAAACATTTTTTTTTTTTACTTTCAGGGTGAGAGTTACCAGGCCAAAGTCATTCATACTTTTCACTGCTGCTTTTTTGGGTACTGGGATGAACTGAGTTTTAGATGTTTTCAGACTCACAAGCACCCCAGCCTTATAAAAGTACACAGTCCCTCAGAACTGCAGGGGCAGTTAATTCAGAGGGTCAATAAACCTTGAGCTAGATGGGAAGTTGCTGGCCTCAGAGCAGGCATAATGTGTTAAGGACATCTGGGAGATATTGGTCCAGAGGGAATCAGCATCTAACATGTTAGTGCTAGATCCGAACAGAGCATTAAATTTTTCACACTTGCTTTATTTTGAAGGGTTCTGGTTTTGTGCCACAGCTGCCCAGTGGTTAGAGCTGCCACCTCTCAGCAAGAAGGTTGCAGGATTGCTTCCTGACCTTGGGCCTTTCTGGGTGGAATTTACATGTTCTCCCTGTGCTCACATGGGTTTATCCCGGCTACTCCAGTTTTCTTCCACAGATCCAAACCATGCATGTTAGGTTAATTGGAAACTCTAAATTGTTCCTAGGTGTGAGTGAGAATGTGATTGGTTGTTTGGCTCATTTGTCTCTCTGTGGCCCTGTGATGGACTTGCGACCTGTCCAGGGTGTCACCTGCTTCTTGCGCAGTGACTGCTGGAGATAGGCACCAGCTCCCCGCGACCTGGAAAGGAGAAGTGGGTAATGAAAATGGATAGATGGATGGATGGTTTTGTGCCATTTTTCCACATTGTTACTTTCAGCCATGGTCTGAAGTTGGTTTGTAATGTTGCAGGATAAAGAGGCCTACTGCTGGCCAGTCCAAGAGTCTTTGAAAACCATGCTGTCGTGGGGCTGGAGTATTGACAGGATCAGGGAAGGAGACTCTGCCAGCCTCCACAACAAATCCAGACGAATGTCACAGGCTAGCCAGGTAAATCCAAGCACATAACTGCTCCTATGATTTTTAAAGGTTTTGTATCCAGAAAAAATGTTTTGTGAAAAGTGGCTTTACACATTTCATCTCTTTCAGTTATCTTTTGAAGGAGCTCCAGCCTTCAGTCCAAGACCTGTTGATATGAGTAATGTTACACTCTCCAGAGACATGCAGGTAAACCGGATACAAATGTAGAAATATGAATATAAATGTTGATACTAATCTATGAAAAGATTCTGGAACTAGTCTGCACAGTTGTGAGACAGCCACCATGATAATAATTGTTGTGTTTTTTTAAGTCTATGGCAGAGCTGCTTGCAGAGAATTATCATAATATCTGGGCCAGGAAAAAGAAAATAGAGCTGGAAGCCAAAGGTACATCTTCACAACACATTAGCAAGACATACCATTTTTGTCTGTTAATTTGTTTTGCTAACCTTTTATCTTTTGTTGCATGGAATACATATGATGACACAAAGCCCTATATCCTAATTTCTGAATAAGGTTTCTAAACAATTCCGTCTCCTTTCAAATGTTTCTGTTAAAACTTTGGTGAAACTTAAATGGTAGCCCGTGAAGGCAATTTAACTAAAACCAAACAAACACTTTAATTGTTTAAAGAAAAACCCTCTGGTTTTTCCTTTTTATTTCCTATAATTTAAATCTATCAAAAAGTACAATTTAAACCAGAATCAAAGTTAAACATACCATTCTTTGTCATGAAAACGTTAGTAATAAATTGAACTCCAACTGAGATCTTTTGGAGTTTCTTCTATTGCTCACAGTTGTTCACTGACCACTAAGCACTTTACCATGATTATTTCAAAGCATTGTTTCTGCATGAGCCTGTTGATGTTTCTGTCCACTATGATGTTGTCTCTAGGTGGAGGAAGTCACCCACTGCTGGTTCCCTATGATACATTGACAGCTAAAGAGAAATCCAAAGATAGAGAGAAAGCCCAAGACATTCTCAAGTTCCTTCAGATCAATGGCTACACTGTGTCCAGGTAGAAATCACACTTTGTCCGCTTTTAAAAACTGCTATAAAATGAATATTTTAAATAACTTTTATACTGTTGCAGTATGCAATACTACCAGAGATGGAAAGTAGCACATCACATTTATTCGCATTACTGTAACTGAGTTTCAATTTTGTGTACTTTATAAAGTAATTATTTGAATCTATACTTTTACTTGGGTTATTGTATTTTAAGTATTGTATGTCATTACATTTGGGCCGTAGTAGCTTGCTGGTTTCTGCCACTCATAATCCTGAGGCTGTGGGTTTGAGCTCAGGTTGCTTCAAGAATGGCAATTGCGAAATCATTCATGCAAGTTTGGTTACTGTGGTGATCCCTAAAGAAGGGAGCAGCTGAAACAGGGGGAAAAATGTATATACTTTGACTTGTGTTCAAATCAATCTTAGTATAACACTCTGACATGAAAGGCAGTGGGTGATATTACTTCAAGGAATGCTACACCTCTAATTTTCATTATTATTGTCTTCTTTATATAATGGAAGGCTAACTCAAAGTTGGTTTTTCAGTGACATGTTACTATAGTTAAATCTCTCTGTGTGTCTAGGCTGTGCAGCAGCCACAACCACAGTTTTTTCACACACCATGGTGAAGTTTTCTTCCACCTTTTGTAACATTATTAGGAAAATTGTAGCTTTCAAAAAGGCAGAGTAATTTTAATGGTGATGAGTTGACCTCCATAAATTTTCTAAATCAGATACACTATTGTATCTCTTGCCCAGATCTCAAAGAAGCCAATCCCATTAATCAGCTAATTTGATAATAAGCTAATATGTTCAGGTCTTCTTTGCAAACTCCAAACCAATCCGAAATGATAGACCCAGAGCTGTTTTTCAGAAACATATTCATCTATAAATTTGATATTTCTGAACGCTTGCTAACTTTGTTTCCTTCCTCTTCTTCTTACACATAAACACAACTCACTCCTGAAGAATTTTCTGGATGAGAGTGGCAAATCTGCCAGAGTTTTCTAAATGAAAAATAGAGTGATCTGTGACACATTAAAAGTTTGGGAAAAACTAAACTCCAAGTGAATGAAAATATTGCCATTAAAGTTTATTCATGATAGTTGAGATATGATCATATAAGAAAACAGAAGGAACACATTGATGTCCACCCATCCATCTATGATCTTCTGCTTATCCGGGGCTGGATCACGGGGGCAGCAGTCTAAGCAAAGAGGCCCAGTCTTCCCTCTCTCCAGCCACTTGGGCCTTGGGATTCCTCCGGGGGAATCCCAAGGCATTCCCAGGCCAGCCGAGAAACATAGTCCCTCCATTGTGTCCTGGGTCTTCCCCTGGGTCTCCTCCCAGTGGGACGTGCCCGGAACACCTCACCACGTAGGCTTTCAGGAGGCATCCTAACCAGATGCCCAACTCATCTCAACTGGCTCCTCTCAATGTGGAGAAGCAGCGGCTCTACTCTGAGCCCCTCCCGGATGACCGAGCTTCTCACCCTATCTCTAAGGGAGAGCCCAAACACTCTGTGGAGAAAACTAATTTTGGCTGCTTGTATCCACGATCTCGTTCTTTCAGTCACTACCCAAAGCTGGTGACCAGCTTGATGTATTAAAAATATTTTGTATATTGTCTACCCCAGTCTTCACTGAACAATTAAAATTTTGTGTTTAAAGGTACAGTATGGTCATTTTTTAAAGTGGTGTTCTATATAATAGTTATCAATAGTAGCTCAGCCTTATCAGTCGTGACATAAGCCTAGCCTGGAGGAAACAAGGGCCCCTTTTTTATGCTTCTCAGGCTAATAAAACAACTCCTCAAAACTGACATACTGGTGTGAAACAACAATACATTAGCTAATATTAAACTTATACTCTTTTGCCTAATGCCTTTTGATTAATTTATTGCTATTTTCCTCAGATGAACAGCATCCATCTTACTACACAAATAATCTGTGTGCTGAAAATAGACAGACCCTGCTTATGCCGATGGTGCTGAGGCTATAAAGTTGAGTAAACTTTTGGACTAACTAGACGTGCTGATACACAATATGCCCTTATTTGAATAGCCATTAGCCTAGCCTGGAAAAAGATTTTTGCCCTTTTTTCTATATTATGTGCTCAAAGACAGGTGTCAAACAGAAAAGTTACTAACTGTTAATGACTACTTGACAGAACATTGCTTTAAAAATGAGCAGAGTATCCCTTTAAATTCACTTATGTGAGTCTGGTTAAGATGGAAATTACACTTTTATTTTTTGACTCTGTCTATTTTTAGAGGTGTGAAGTCACAGGAGCTTGACACTCCAGCTATTGAGAAGCGATTTGCCTACACTTTTCTGCAGCAGGTCATCACATATGTAGACCAGGCTCACCAACACATGAAGGAGTTTGGTGAGCTAATTTATTTATTTATTTTTTAATAAAAAAAAAGAAAAAACAAATGATAGTTTGAGCTAACTAGTGCAACTGAGTCCTTTTTGGATTCCTAAATCTTGGTGCATACATGTTGGTGGCTATGAGGAACTGCTTTGAATTTGCTTAAAAAGGATGCATCAATGGGATTTTGGCAAAACAAATGAGAAAACCTAGCCCTGTTTGGAGCTCTATAGCTCAGACAAACCTTAGTGAAGAAACATCGTTCAAAGTTTAAAGAGGACACAGAAATGGACTTTACATGTCTGATCTGAAATTTTGATATGTTTTATGTTGTTTTTTTTTTACAGAATCACAATCCCAGCTTCAGTTGTCTTTTAGCTCAAAATATTCTCCTCAAATCTGAAGTGAAAGGTCTTTTTACCTTGTCATATCTCCTACATAAAACACTGTAGAAACATAAAAATAAACATGTAACCATCAAAGTCTTCTGCTACTCACAGTTTAAGGATTTTTAAGATCTAACTTATAGTTCTGCAGTCTCAACGACTGTTTGAGGCTTTCTTTACAGTTTGTTTTTCTGTCTGCCTCTCATAAACTTGGAGGACAAGACACAGATGACAGACACAGATGTGTGGTGAGCATGGTGACCATAATGAGCCACTGGCAGCAGTTTTAACATTATTTTAACCTTGGTTCTATTTACACTTCTAACATAGTTCAAACATATATATGTAGGGATTTTTTTTCAGAGTTTAGATTTTTACAAAGTTATGTTGGACTTGTCACCCTTCAAACTTCTAGTATTTTATATATTATTTTTATTTTAAAATTATGCCTAAATGTAGGACATATAAAAGTAAATAACATGGTGCACCCAAATTTTTGTGCAATATAAAAATTTCATGTGGCAGCTTAATAAACTGCCACATGGGTTCAGAAATTTAAAAAGTATAATATGTAGCTGGTGTGTATTTTGTAAACTAATATTATGAATACTGTAAAAAAAATCTT
>JAOXNZ010000091.1:35292599-35304607 GCA_028566095.1 Kryptolebias brasiliensis
AGTCCAGTTGCTTTTGTTTTTAACCTTTTTTGGATTTACCATGTCCTGGATGACTGAGAATCTACACCAGCATCTAAAATCAAGGTTAATTTTTGTATTTTTTTTTCAATAAATATTGATTGAGATTTGCCCTTTTTAATTTTGGCCCCCTTGTGTTACCAAGTTTGACACCCCTGCTTTAGCCCATTTGTTTCCTGTCCACCCAAATCCATTCCTCTGGAATGTGGAGTATTCTCAACATCTGTGTAGTATGCTTGTGGCATGCTACATTTTTGCTTCTTTTCAGTTTTATCCAGTATACTAGTGACACTTTAACTCTTCTAATTTCCAGAGGAGTCTCACCAGCCTCAAGTAATAAAGTATTAGTACACTCTTGTAATGCCCTGTATTGTAGTCTATCAGTTTTTTGTAATGTTGACTTTGCTGCTGCTCCATACACAATACACCCATACTCTATTGTTGACCTTATGAGTAGATGTTTATTAGTGACTGTTTGTCTGCCCCCCAATCACTTCCTTCCATGGCTTTTATAAGAATAAGGACTTTTTTACATTTTGTTTCCAGGTATTCCATATGTGTTTTCCATGTATACTAACTGTCTCGAAACTCGCAATCCAATTATACGTCCTTCCACCTATTCCCATTTGACTTAATTTACTGAGCTACTCTTCCCTCCACATTGAATTATAAGTTCTTTCTATATCAAAGAATACAATAATCATCATTTCTTTCATTTTCATTTCTCTTTGATCAAAGATATAGTCTATTAACTATTTTTTTCTCGATTCATTTACACGTGTGATGTTAAAGCTATTGGTATATAATTATTCAGGTTATTTGGGTCCTTCCCTGGTTTATTAAATGGAAGTATTGTTGCCATTTTACAATTGTTTGGTATCTTACCTTCTCTCCTTATTTTCTTAAAAGTTCTAGGACTATAGTCAATGTTGCTTCTGGGAGCTGTCGAAACATGAAATAACAGATATTGTCCTCGCCTGGAGCTGAGTATCCTGTACCTTTTAACACCAATTTAAGTTCATTCATAGTTATATCCATATTTAGTGTTAACATTGTGCTTCCTCTCTTCTCTCCTGTATCTCCAAACTCTGAGTTTCTGTACTTTTTGCTGCTTGTGCATATTCCCTAGATGTTCACCATTGTGTACAGCAGCAAATGCCCCACCCAACACATCTGCTTTTTTGTATTTGATGCTATGATCGCCATGCCCCTTACCAAAGCTGGAATTTTAACCATATTTCTTTTCCCACTAATTTTCTTAAACATTGACCAGACATTTTGTAGTTTTACTCCTGAATCTATGGTGGAGCAGTAGTCTCTCCATGTTTTCTTTTTTTTTGCATCCTTTGTTATCTTGTGAGCCACTGCCCCTTTTCTTTTGTAATCTATTAAGTTTTCTCTTGTCAGGTTTGTCCGTAATGCTATAAGTGCTTTATTATGCTCTTGAATCATTGTGCTGCAATCATTGTTCCACCAAGGAGCCACTTTTGTCCTGCCTTTTATTATTCTTTGTAATATACTAAGCTCTGCAGCATTTAAAATGTGCTCTGTAATCTGCTTAGTACAATCTTCAATGTTTCCCTTTAGTGATATCAAGTGAGTCGTCTTCTCACAGTTTGTCTTAAATGTTTGCCAATTAGCTTTACTAAAACACCATATTGTTAATATAAATTCCCCTTGTCTGTATATATTGTTATTTATTATGGTACTGACTGAAAAGTGATCACTCTTTGATGTAGAGTTTGGTCCTTTTTAAACAATTACAGTGCACCATTCTTGCAATTTGCTTGCTAACTGCCCATTCACATAAGACAAGACAATCAAAAAGTAATGCAAGGTCTAAGCTTGAGACTGTACCTTTATTTATATTTACCCTTGTACCCTGACCATCTTTAAGGCATACCAATGCTCTTTCATCCATGATTTCTTCAATCGTACTTTCATTTTTATCTGTCTGCTTGCTGCCCCAAAGGCTGTTATGTGCATTGAAATCACCACACCATATTTCTCTCCTATGTACCGTTCCTGCTATTTCCTTGAACATGTCACTCTCGAGAATTTTACATGGGTTATAAATGTTAATTATCTTAACATTTCTATTCTTCCTTAGATTATATATTTCTATAACAACACATTAAAATTCTTTGGGGGAGGGGATTTCCTTATAGGCCAATCCATCCCTAACAAATGTAGTGCACCCTCCTCCACTACTATCATTATTTCTATCATGTCTTACTGAAATCCTTGGATTTTAAAGTCTATTTGAGGTTTTAGGTTTCAAGTTTCCTGGTACTATTTCTAATTCTTGAATGTACTTTTTTAGTTCTTGTCCGCTGACAGTCAAACTTCTGGCATTCCATTGAATCACATGTAAAACCATTATCTATGTTTCAGTTCAACTCTTGTACATTTTTTGGTGATTCTGTTGTTCTTAATAAAGTGTGGAGCTGATCTGCTTGAATTTCTTTCAAGTCAAGAAACTTTCCTGCTGCCTCCACAATTGTCTTGATTTTATCACTTCTTCATTTGTACAGTTACATTTACAATATGACATATGAATGCTGCTAAATTCTTTTTTTTCCACTATCACTGTACTTTCATCCACTTTGCATTTATGTGTACATAGTTTATTCACAGTTGGTTGGGGTATGACTATTTGTTTCTGATTGTTCTGCACATTATTTGAGCTTTGAACTGTGTCTCTCTGGTCTGTTTCTTATGTCCTCATGCTTTTTGCACCCTCACTTCTTACTATCTTTAAAGCTTCAGCATATGACACTTTTTCCATTATTTTAACTCTCTAGGCTTCGCTGGTTTCTTTCAGAACTATGCAGCCACTATACGCTGCACTGTGCTCTCATCCACAGTTGCAACACTTAACTTTGGTAACTTTTCATTTTCCATACTCGTGTGGACCTCCAGATCTTGCACATCTTACTTTTCCTTTACACTCATAACGCTATAGTTCATATATCCTATCTGTATTGAATCTGGTAGAACCTTTTCAAACTGAAGAATCACTGACATGTTGTCTTTTATTCTTAATCTTGGTTGCCTTGGTTATTTTCCCTCCTTTAACATCATGTTTCACATCTTCCATTGTCATATTAAATGGTACTCCTGATATTACGCCTTTCAACCTTGCAAATGAACCTGGTATATACACTTTAATCTTTCCCCCTACTATTGTTGTCATTTTGATTATTTTCTCATTTCCTACTTACTGCGTGAATTAGTATTCTTTTGTTACTGAAAAGCCTTGCTAATTTAATTCTCTCGATTTCTTCCTCAATTGCTTTGCTTAATTTTATTGGATGAAAATGTCCTCCCATCCTTTTTTAATTCAATCATTACTTTTCATTCTTCTTCCATGTTTTGTTTTGCCTGTGTCTGTTTCCTCGGACTCGCATTAGCATTTTGTCATGGTTTTTGCTAATTGTTTAACCCACATGCAGAACACTCTCAGGAGGCAGAAAAGGTTTTAGATTGTTTATGTGGGGATTTAGGTTTTATGTGTGTTTTTGTATTTAGTTTTTGGGGTTCTGGTTTCTTTTTGAGTTCTCTTGTCTTTGTGTTCTGTTGTCTTCTTTGTGCTCTGTCTGTCAGTATTCACTTCTCCTCAGTCCTTCACTTGCCTGCTGACCACGCCCATTTACACCTGCCACTAGTTCTGTTAATTACTTCACCTGTGCCCACTTCCATTGATTTCCGACTGGCTATAAAACCCAGTCATTTCCTCCACTTACTCGTCGGTTCAGTGTCATATTCTGTTCTCTCTCTGTGTTCTCTTGTTGTCAATTCCAGGTACTCTCTCTGTGTTCTCTGTTATGTCATATTCTGTTCTCTCTTGTTGTGCTCTTGTTGTCTTGTCATGTCTCTTCGTGCCTCTCAGATGTGCTGTCTGGTTTCCCCTCGTGTCTTGAGTAAGTTCTGGTATTTAGTCTGTTGTAGGTTTTTTGCTGCCACGTCAGCTTTTGTTTTGTTGGAAGTCTTTTTAGTTTTAATAATAAACTAATTCAAGATGAGTGTGCACTCTGGGTTCGCCTCCTTCTCCACCGCTCCTAACAGTTTATTGTGAAATAAGTAAATAATTAAGAGTAAATCCAGGAATCCGGGAACTGGAATACCGATCAGGGTTTGCGTCAGGGGATCTGACGAAATGCAGATGATTAGAGGAATGATGGAAATCTCTGAAATGTAAATATGGAAAGTTTGCTTACGGGAAAAACTGAAGACGTTCTGCCAGGAGGGAATGAGTGGAGTCCGGAAGGTGAGTACAGCCAGAGAGTCCGGGAGGAGAGTACAGCCAGAGAGTCCGGTTCAGATCTGTGTTGTTGGATCCGCCAGGGGGGAAAAACGAACTTGATTCAGGAAGAGGTGAGTCTGGATCTGAGCTAGAGCTTCTTACAATGATTATGGCAGGAGCACGGTGGAGGATGGGCAGGACACGATCAAGGAGCAACACGAGGAAGAGAAGCCAGGAACTGAAACCAGAACAGTTATGTTGAATTCTTGCAGGTGGTTCAGAAACCAGGAAGTAGAGCTGGAATGGGATCCAGAGCTCTGAGAAAAAAACCACGCTGGTTAACACTCAGGCGAAGAGGAACTGGCAGCAGGCTTCTCGTATACCCCTCTCCTGATGAGGCTAGATGAGGAACACCTGTTGGTCTACCCAGCCACCATGCTCTGACACCATCTGGAGGAGAATGATAATGCAGCAGAAACAAACAGGAGACAGAGTCTCCCAGACCCCGACACATTTGGCCTTTTGCTAGTACCAGCTCTAGATTAGCTTTTTTCTGACCAGCTTCTAGCTCTTTTCTCTATGTGCTCTTTTCATTCTTGTACCTCTTGACATCATCCATCCCATTTCAAACACACTATTTCCACCTGAGGTTGAAGCCATTAAGCTACAGTTAATGTACAGCTTATGCAATCCACCAAACAATTTTAAATCCCACCACCCGGCAGGAACCTGCCCACCCACGTAAGGAGACACAGAAGAACAAACAATATAAAAAGAGAGATAATGAAACAGAATGACAAACACCTGGTGGAGAACAACTAGGAACAGGTGAGAGTGGGTGGGGCAGGAGTGGAATGAGGAACAGGAAACCAAAACACTGGGGAAACTGGCCAGCATAGATAAGTAAAACAAATACAAACTTATAAAACACCACAAAATGGCTACAAAATATAAACATAAACATGGATTCTGACAAAAACCAAAGTAAACTATTTCTCTTAGCTTAATAAATACCTGTACCTTCTTTACTCTATCGGGGCATTATAAACATTAATGATCCAAAACCTTTGACCCAGATAAAAATCGTCAGCCAGGAGAAGGCGACTAGATATGATGTCTCTTCATCTAATAACAGATATATCATGATTTTTAAAAGAAATACCCACTCCTGTGCTTTCTTGTATTCAGAGCCTATCCTTGATGCAGTTCCACCTCCACATTGAAGCTATTTATTACTCCTACAGCTCACCTCACCACTATCCTGCTGTCCTCATACATGTCCTGTACTAGTCTAACATACTTCTCTGCAACCCCAGATTTCCTCATACAACACCACAGCTTCTCCCTTGGCAACCTGTCGTATGTTTTCTCTAGATCCACAAAAACACAATGAAGTTCTTTCTGACCCTCTCTGTTCTTTTCCATCAGCATCCCCAAAGTAAATTACATCTGTGGTGCTCTTTCTTGTCATAAAACCTGCTCACAAATAGTCACCTCCTGTCTGAGTCTAGCTTTCACAGTCCTTTCCCAGATCTTCATTGTGTGGCTCATCAACTTAATTCCCCTGTAGTTGCTACAACTCCTTACATCACCCTTGTTCTTAAAAATGGACACCAGTACACTTCTCCTACATTCCTCAGGCATTTTCTCACTCTCAAAATGCCATTAAATGATCAATTCAAAATTCTCACTGCCATCTCTCCAAGACATTTCCATACCTCCACTGGTATGTCATCAGATTCAACTGCCTACCCCTTCTTCATCCTCTTCAAAACTTTCCAAACTTCATCCTTACTAATCGTTTCCACTTCACGGTCCACAGTTTCTATGACCTCTACTCTTCTTTCCCTTTCATTGTCTTCATTCATTAGCTCCTCAAGTACTCCCTCCATCTTCCCATCACACTCTCATCGCTTGTTAGAACATTACCCTTTCTATTTTTAACAAGCCTAACCTGCTGCACATTCTTTCCAGCCTGAACCCTTTGCCTTGCCTTTTCTCCCTCCTTAGTGTCCAGCCTCTTGTACAACTCATCATACATCTTCTGTTTTGCCTTTGCTACCTCCCTCTTTGCCCTATGTTGCATCTCCCTATATTCCTGTCTGCTCTTGTCAGTCCTCTCACTGTCCCATTTCTTCATGGCTAACCTCTTCTTCTGGATAACTTCCTGCATGTCACTATTCCACCACCAGGTCTCCTTATCATCTTTTCTTTGTCCCAATGACACATCAAATACCTTCGTACCTGTCTCTTTAATCACTGTTGCTCTAGTAGCCCAGTCATCTGGAAACTCTTTCCTACCACCTAGGGCCTTTAACAGCTTATTTCTTAACTCCTTATAGCACTCTTATTTCCTTAACTTACGTCTTTACTTTTTTTCTCTACTTCACCACAACAGTCATCCTAAACACCACCTTCCAATGCTGTCAGGCCATGCTCTGCCTTGCCACAACCTTACAGTCCACAATCTCCCTTAGGTTATCTCTTCTACACAGAATGTAGTCTACCTGTGTACTCCTGCCTCCACTCTTATAGGTCACCCTGTGTTCCTCCTTCTTTTGGAAATAGGTGTTGACTACAGCCATTTCCATCCTCTTGGCACAATACACCACTATCTGTCCTTACTGGTTTCTTCCCTTGACACCAAACCTGCCCATCACTTCCTCATCTCCTCTGTTTCCTTCATCAACATGTCCAGTTAGATCTGCTCTGATGACCACTCTCTCCTCTCTGGGACAATCGTTTCTCTTTGTCTTCTACATCACATCCAACCTGTGGAGCATAACCACTGACAGCATTCAGTATCAGAGCTTCTGCTTCTACCATTTAGACACATCATCCTATCTGACACTCTCTTCACCTTGACTACATTCCTTGCAAACTTCTCCTTCAGCACCACCCCAACTCTGTTTCCTTTCCTATCCACACCATGGTAAAACAGTTTAAACCCTGCCCCAATTCTGTGAGCCTTGCTGCCTTTCAAACTTGGTGTCTTGCACACATAATACATCTACCTTCCTTCTCTGCATCATGTTCATCAGCTCTCTGCCTTTCCCTGTCATTGTGCCTATGTTTAGAGTTGCCACCCTCAGTCCTACACTCTTGCCTTTCCTCTTCTCCCTCTGTCTCATTGCATGCTTACCTCCTTGTAGTCTTCATCGAATAGTAGCATACTTTCCACTGGCACCTTTTTTGTTAACAGCACTGGTGGCGGTCATTGTTAACCTGGGCCCCAACTGATCCAGTATTCTGTTGAATGGATGAACTTGCATGTTAGTTTTGGCAAAAGTGTTTTACGCCAGATGCTCTTCCTGACACAACACTCACCATTTAACTGGGCTTGGGACCAGCATTAGAGATACACTGGCCTGTGCTCCCTATTGGGTGGTTTCGTTTATTATTTACTATTATGTTTTAATGTATTGTTTTTTTTATTATAAAGCTCTTTGGCATTTTTATCTAAAAAAGTTGCGATATCAATAAACTTCACTTACATAAATGATGTCAAACTTTTACTTCTACTTCTAAGTAAAGAAATTTGTGATATGTGTAGCTCACACATCTCCATTATGTATTTTGTGCTTCCAATAGTCTAAATTGCACACAGAACATTTAGTATCATAAATAAGTGTGAAAATGGATGCCCTTTATTTTCGATAAGGGGCTGCACCCTGTCCCTTGAAGATTACTGTAAATATTTATTTTATTTGTCAGATAAAAAAATGTACATAGTTAGGCATTCACAAATCAGTGATTGTTTTTATTCATTTTCACTTGTAAACATTTTTTTTTTCAGTTTGGAAATATCATGAATTTTGATTTACCTAATTGCTAAATATAAATATTATTTTTATTCTTTGCGGGTAATTAAAAAATTGTATTTTTTAAGGTGTATTTTTTATTTTATTTGTGTCCAAGTCTAAGCTTAAATCTTCATTTAAAGTATTTTTTCTTTAACACTTTGTCTAAAAGCAACATTTTTTGGAGAAATATGTTGATTGTGGCTTTAATTAGTACAGCCTGTATTAGTAAAGTTATCTGTTCTTTACAGGCTATGCTAATCAATGCCAGAATCAGCAATTCAATGGAAGCTGAGGATCTGCAACTCTGCTCAAGTTGTATTTCACTATTTCTGTCACTGTTGTGTAATATGTTCACAGTGCTGTCTTGGTTATAGTTCCTGCAGATACCTAACTTTCTGGAGTGAAATCTCATTTTGAGAATCCAAACATTAGACATTTGGTTCTCAGTTTTTATCTTTGATACATATTCAATTAAATTTGTCCAGTTTATTTATATAGCACCAGTTCACAACAACAGTCATCTCAGGGCACTGTACAAAAATATTCACATACATTATAAAATGCCAGTTAGTAAAAGTTATATATCTAAGGAAGCCAGCAAATTGCATCAGATTTTCACTATGTCTCAATCACCTGGCACAGGATAGGCAGCTATTTGCCTCGACCGGCTGGGGCTTGAGATGACAAAAAAGAGACATAGAATGGCTAGTCCAGGGGTAGTTACTATGGGAATAAAGACAAACGAAAATACATGTTAATGATATAAATAATTATAAATACAAACCACGGAGAGAAGCGCAAGTAAAGACATCAGAGTGAGGAAATGTGATCAATTTGTCCTCCAGCAGTCTAAGACTATAGCAGCATAACTAAGGGATAGCTCAGTAAACCCAAGCCAACCCTAATGATAATATTTATTAAAAATGAAAGTCTCAGGCCTAGTCTTAAAAGTAGACAGAGTGTCAGCCACACAGACAGAAACTAGAAGTTGGTTTTTACAAGAGAGGGGCTTTATAACTGAAAGTTCTGTCTCCCATTCTACTTTTGGAGCTCTAGGAACCACAAGTAAATCTGCAATCTGAAATTGAAGTGCTCTGTTTGGTTCTAAATAAATAAATGTTTTACAACAAATGAATAAACTGCATTTTGGATACCCGAATAACAAAGATTTACAATAGTCCATCCTAGAAATAATAAATGCATAAACCAGTTTTCTTGCATCATTTTTGGACAAGTTGTTTCTAATTTTAGTGATATTGCACAGGTGGATGAAAGAGATTCTGGTAACATTTTAATGTGGAGGTAAATTACAAATCCCGATCAAAAATAACAGCAAGGTTCTTTACATTAGAATTGGATGCCAAATTGATGTCAGCCAGGGTAAGTGAAAGGCTGCAAGGTTTGTTCCTTAGTTGCTCAGGAGGAGCAATTTTATTAAGTGGTATTTGCATTGAAGCTATAATATTATCAACAAGATCATCTAAGTTGCTGCTATTTGTTGGATTACTCTGCAAGATGGAGGAAAATAATAATGGAAGAGATTCTATAACATACTTATTAAAATGCTGAATTTTCAAGGTCATGGCAAAATAATGAAGTTTTAAAAATGAGAAATTCTAAACTTGTATTGAATTGATCAAGTATTCTTTAGTTGGTAAAACTTTGCATAAAGCCATTGTTTGTTAATGTTGCTAATGCACAAGTGCTTGTCAAATGTACAAACATGTTTTTTAAATAGTGTAAATTTTAAATGTGGCCCCAAGTAATCCAGTATCATTATGATTTTTTTTATATGTAAATGTTAGCCAAGCTCCAGCACCTGTTACTTCTGCAGCTTGACTATGAATAAACTGAAGAAAATAGATGGCTGGATGGATTAATGAATGAATGGATTTAAGAAAAGTTTTGATCTAAATAAAATAAAGACACCAATAAACAGCACAAGAGGTTGGTAAACATAACCCCATCACTAAAAGGGACATAAATGCCTAACATTCACAATTGAGGGCAGCTGTTGCTTAGTGGTTAAAGCAATCATCCTCCAATGAAAGAGTCAGAAGTTCAATACCATCAGTATGCAGTGACATGTCCCTGGGCAATACAATTAACGTCTTATTGCCTCTGATGTGTGTCCCATCGGTGTCAGGATTTTGGGTTTTCTTTGTGTTAGTCAGTTTTATTTCTTGTTTATTCTGCATTTAGTTTAGTTCTTGTGTAGTTTTGTTTGTGTCTCTTGTCACTGGTGTTCTGGTTGTCTTGGTGTTTCAATTTTCTCATGTGTTTTCCTGTGTCACTATTCACCTGCCCTCTGCTCAGTAATTCTCTGGTCTGCCTGTCACACCCACCTCACCTGTTCCTCGTCTTCTCCCAGCTATTACCCATCTCTCACTCAACCTCAGGTTCTTTAAAACCGGTCTCTGCTCATTCATTCCTCGCTGGTTCATTCCTTCCCTGTCATTCTGATTTGATGTTCATGCCCTTGTGTTTTTCCATGCCATGTTCATGCTTCTTATGTTTTTGGCTCCTCGTTTTTTGTAGTAGGTTTTTGTTATTTCATTTTGTTGCTGCCACGGCAGCTCTTTGTTTTCTTTTGTTAATAAATTAGTTAATTTTAGTCCAACATGAGTCTGTGTTCTGGGTTTGCCATGTTCGGCCTTAACAATTGGTGTATGAATGTTATTTAAAGCACTGATTACACTCTATAGAATGATTTATTCAGATTAGCTTTGTAGAGATGTAGTAGAGTGCTACATGAATGTGTGTGAATGGGTAAATGACGGCACAGGTTTTGTTGTAAAGTGCCTGGTATGTTAGAAAGGTGCTATTTAAAGCTGAACTGAAATCAAATCTCAAAAAAATGACATTTCATGATTGTTGTTCAGTCAAACACATCCACACAACATTCCAGGGACTCATTTTTCTTACCTAAAATCGAAATAACTTGTTTTTAGCGTTTTAGTCAATAATTTCCAAAGTGGGTGATTGTGGGGCAGAGCTGCCATCCTGGGTTCATGACGTGTGCTGTGCCCTGGCTGGCCCCTAAAAGAGAGCTGGAGAACGGCAGACAAAGAAAGATAAACTAAAACACATGTTAATGATAGAAATAATTACAGTAGAGCAAGTAAAGTCAGCAGCGGAGTGAGGAAATGTGGTCAATTTGTCCTCCAGCAGTCTAAGCCTAAAGCAGCATAACTAAGGAAGAACTCAGAAACCCCAAGTCAACCCTAACTATAGGATTTATCAAATAGTAAAGTCTTAATCTTAAAGGTAGACAGGGTGTTGGCTTTACGAACAGAAACTGAAAGTTGGTTCCACAAGAGAGGAGCTTGATAACAGAAAGTTCTTTCTCCCTTTCTACTTTTAGAAACTCTAGGAACCACAAGTAAACCTGAAACTTGAGAGCAAAGTGCTCTGTTAGGAAAATATGGAACAATAAGATCTTTAATATAAGATGGAGCTTGGTTGTTGAGAGCTTTGTATGTTAGGAGTCAGATTTTAAATTCTATTCTGAATTTGACAGGAAGCCAATGGAGATAAGCTAAAACTGGAGAAACATGATGTCCTCTGAACTCTCATGAGACCTCTGGCAGCAGCATTTTGGATCAACTGAAGACTTTTTAAAGAGTTTTTTTTTCGACACCCATTTAATAAAGAATTACAATACTCTATACCTAGACATTATAAATACATGGACCAGTTTTTCTGCATCATTTTGAGACAAGATGTTTGTAATTTTAGTGATATTATGTAGGTGGAGGAAAGCGGTCCTTGTAAAATGTTTAATGTGGGGGTTAAATGACATATCCTGATCAAAAATAACACCAAGGGAGGCTAAATTAATGTCATTCAGAGGAAGTGAATGGTTGCAAAGTTTGTTCCTAAGATGCTCAGGTCCAAAGACCACAACCTCTGTCTTGTCTGAGTTTAAAAGGAGAAAATTA
>JAOXNZ010000091.1:35383379-35393450 GCA_028566095.1 Kryptolebias brasiliensis
TGCTGCCACGTCAGCCTTTGTTTTGTTTATATTTTTATTTAAATAAATTAGTTTTCTTTGAACTCAAATATGAGTCTACGCTCTGGGTTCGCCCTCTTCTCCCCCTAACTTGACAATTATTTCAGTTTTTTGAAAAAGTTGTTGGTCTGTTAGGCTACATTTATGTCACAGGCAAAAGTGGCTGAAATCCTATTTTTGTTTTTTTCTTTGCTTTTGCCCATATGTGACCCATATCTGATTTTTTTTTTTTAACAGTCTAAATGTGATAAATCCAACTCTTTTTTTCAAATCCGATCTGTCATATGTGGTACTAAATCAGATACATACCAATGCTTTTCAAAGTCACCTCAGTCTGAACGGTCATGTTGCATTTTATCTGACTTTCACGCCACTGAAGTAGGGGTATGCGGATCAATCGACATATTGCTGTCATTGATATCAACATTATGCAGTTTAAAGCTCAGAACCCCACAGGTCTTCAGCTACAGAATAGAAATCTAGTTGCTTCATCTTTATTTTTTTTTTAATTTTTAGACTTGCCATGTTGGATGACTTAGAGTCTACAATAACATGTGATACTAGCATTGGTGTCGGATCGTATTGATACTAATACTAATTTGTTTCTAATAATACTAGTTTGTTTCTACTTTTAGTACGTAGCTCTCATTCCAGAGGTGCAATTCTGCACCTGAGTAGATAGGAAGCGGCAAGATCAAATGTAAACACTGGATGAAATAACTATGGCAGATAATTTTGTAGGCTCTGATTACAAAACAATTTTAGAATACATACACACACACACTGACATGAGTAGCATCCATATATACTTATGTAGACAGTGTGTTCAGTAAACAGTCTCTTCTGTGCATTGCTTATCACTTCAGGGTCATAAAATATTTACACTGGTGTCTGCTGATGGTCACATTTGAATTTTGTGAACAACAAAAAAGTCTGACCAGTTATTGTATCTTTTCACAAAGCATCTATCAGAGAGTGCTGTAGCATTCTTTTCTCCTCCAGTTTGCATGGTCTTGTTTGTCTGTACTTTTCTTGATTCTGAAAAGCAATTGTGATATCTTTTGTGTCTAGAGAAAAATTTCAGGCTTATACAACCATAATTTTGAAGAAGTTGAGATGTTGTGTAAAATGTAATAAAAAAAGAACGATTTGCAAATTTCATGAAACCCATATTTTATTCACAGTGGAACACAGTAAAAACATCAAATGTTTGAACTAAGAAATTGTACCATTTTATGGGGGAAAAAAAAAGGTAATTAAGAATTTTGTGGCAGCAACAAAACTCAAAAAAGATGGGACAGGACCAGGCCATGTTTACCACTGTGAAGCATCCTTTCTTTTTTAACATAAGTCTGTAAATGTCTAGGAACTGAGCAGACCAGTTGCTGGAGTTTTTGGAAGGGGAATATTGTCTCATTTTTGTTTGATGTTGGATTCTAGCTGGACCTTTTGTTTGATTATGCACCAATTGTTTTCTTTGAGAGGTCTAGACTGCAGGCAAGCCAGTTCAGTAATTGGGGCCTCAGGTATGAAAGTTGGAAGCTTTCATGCTGAAGGTTAGTGCATGGACAAAATTTGACACGAGACACCTCCCCTGACGCACATCTATTTAAACATGCAAATTGATGTAAATATGTCCTGTGTATGTGATTGTCCTGTCTGCATGATCAAAAATCATGTCTAGATGCAGAAAAAATAGGAATTTCATGGAATGTGAGACAGAGACACTCCCAAATAAAGTAGTGGGCCATAAAAAGGTATTTGGCACACTGTCCTTTAGCAATTGTACCATGTGCATAGAGGAGTGACAGTGTGTTTGAAGCTGCAGTTGTCAGAGAAAGGAATACCTGCAGAAATAACAAAAAGGTTCAATTGTTAGACATTAAAGTTGGAGTAAAGAAAAGGATGACTGCCCATCGCCTCTCTTCCAATAATCCAAAAAAGGTTAAAAACAAAAGCAACTGGACTTCAATTTGTAGTTCTTTTTTGGATTTACCATGTCCTGGATGACTGAGAATCTACACCAGCACTCTTCCAATAATGTTAGACACCATGTATTGTACATGAATTATAGACTATTATTGTAAATGAATTAAGTGAACTGCAGGCACAGATCTGCTAGCAGCGCACTTCTGAGGCTGAGGCATTTTCAACTTTACACAAGTGTTTAATAACATAAATACTGTAAACACAGAGGCACTTAGAGGCTTATTTAATAAACATTTAATGTCAAGAAATTAGTCACTTTTTTTTTATTTGTACCACTTCCTTTTACAGTTTTTTGTTGCCCATGCCCCATCTTATTTGAGATGTGTTGCTGCCATCAAATTCATTAATCCGTCCATTTTTTTAACCACTTTTCTGTTATGGGTTGTGTGGAGGTGGTGCCTATCTCTGGTGTCACTGAGCAAGAGCCAAGGTACATGTAGCCAGTCTCCATCAAAATCAAAATTACTCTTTGTTCTTGGTTTCAACATTTATGTTATGTTATGTTCTATTGTGAAGAAAATATAGGTTTATGAGATTTGCAAAGCTCTGCATTCTGATTTACATAGTATACAACATCAAAGCTTTTTTCAAAATTGGGGTTGTAAAATTATTTGATTAGAGTATTTGGCTTAGAGGTTTTGACAGTAAATTAAAGTTCAGTCTCATATTTAATCTGTTGTCCTAACCCTTTGACCTATTCCTTCTTTTTAAGCTAAAAGTGAGCTGGAGATCCTGGATACTCAACTTGGCAGTACTCACAAACTGTAAGACCAAATTCCCCTGTCTGTTTGTTTCTGCACTTTAACATTCACTGACTGCACAGATGAGCAGCACTGAAGAGTTTCTTATATTTTAGGTGTTCGCCAATAGTATATTGTTTTGTAAAGCCTTGTTTTATTTCAACATAAAATTCCAATATGAAGAGTAGTGGAGTAGTGCATATCATCATTGGGATTCAAAAATTATGCAAAAAAACAGTATATGTCTATCAGAATAATATGAGAACAAACTGGTTCAAAAGGCTATAACACTGTAGTAAAACCACTGTAGCAAAAGCAGCCTGAATTAAAGAACTAGCATTCTTGCAAATGGAAAAACAAAGTGATTGTGGCTTTTGGTTATGTCAGGTTTCTGGAGCTCACAGTGTTCTTCTCAGTGAAACCCAAGACAGGAGAAAAGGAAATTTCACCCAACACATTCTTCTGTATCTGGCATGAGTTTTCCTCTGATTTCAAGGACCAATGGAAAAAAGAAAACAAGACTCTTCTTAAGCAGAGGTAAAACATCACACACTGCTCCACAGCCACATTTCATTCTGTTCCTATTCCTTATTCTATTCTTCCTTGCTGTGATAAAGTATGTGACTTTGAGAATTACTGTGCATAATTGTATTATAGTGATGTTTTTGTTCTTCAGGTTAAAAGCAGCAGAAGATAGCTTTCGACAAGCCAAGGAGAAGGCTTCCTACAATGTCAAACCCAAACAAGCTTCTGGCATTGTAAGTTTAATTTCCCCTAATTTAAAAATCATAAAGTTTAACAAAACGGCAAGATCTTTTCATTGCCTTCTTATACATAGAATAAAGCTGTTAATCATTTTTAAATAAAGAATAATAAGACTGCATTACTAGCTGAGGAATGTAGGCAATTGTTGCCAAGTTTCAAGTTTGATGCTTATGACTTGCATTGTGTTAGCAATATGCATGACATAAGAATAAAATTTAACAAACAAAAGTGATAAAAGTGATCCTGGAACTCTATAGTTCCTCAGTACCCTTCACTGAATGTCTTGGGAAACATGGTTGTAAGCCTTTTCCATATTCACAAAAGACGTAGGCTGAATAGTCACATGAGCAACACTGCAAGGGTGAAGATTTGGTCCACTGGTCCATGACCTGAACAAAAGCCACACTGTTCCTCAAGGATTCAAGGTTTGACATTCAGTTGGAGCCTCCTTTCCAAAACCCTGGATTAAATCTTCCTGGTGAGAGTGTTATCCCTTGATAGTTGGAACACACTCTTTGGTCCTTATTTTTCAAAATGGTGATCAGTCAGTGCCACTCTGCAGGGGCTGTTCGTGGGACATGCCAACCATGACAGCCTTATAATATCCAAAGCCATTTTAGGGGAAATTTTGTTTACTCCTGGCACCCTACCAATGGAAAACTTTTTAACCACCTTGTTGACTTCTGCCAAGTTAATGAACTCAACTATCGTTGAGTCTTTAGACTCTGCATTCTTACAGGTGGACATGGTGACCAGATTAAGGAGTTCCTCAAAGTATTCCTTCCATCATCTGATAACATTTCCAGTCTGGGTCAGCAGTTCCTCGCCCCACAGAGCTCGCTTTCCGATTCCAAGCTGTCAAATGCTTTGCCAAGACCTCTTTGAACCCAACAGAAAGTACCTTTTTGTGGCCTCTCTGAATTCCAACCATGCCCGAGTTCTTGCTTTAGTAATCACAGAAGCTTCCATCTGGCCATCCTTTACCTGTTAGCTGCTTCAGGAGTCCTGCAGGACAGTCAAGCTCTAAAAATCTCCTTATTCAGCTTGAAAGCCTTCATCACACCAGTAGGTCCCTAATTCCCACTGTGACAATCAGCAGTGACCTTGAACATGCCCCATTTGGATTCCACATTCCTAATTGCATCCTGGACATTTAAAAATTCCCTAGAGGTAGGCTGACAGAGATTTCTACCCAGTGTCCCAGGTCATCCTCCATATTTGTTTGGATTACTAGGTTGTTCCAGCAGCCTCCCTCACCACCAGATCCAATTCACTATGGGGTGGTAATCAGTTGACAGCTCTGCACCTCTCATTACCCATATGTTTAAGACATATGACAGAAAGTCCGACAAAACAATTGCAAAATTGGCTCAAGGGGGCCTAGTACTAAATACACTTATGGACCAATGTATGCTTGGACATGGTGTTTATTATGGAGGGCCCATGGCTAGCACAGATGTCTTATAACAAAACATCACTCTGGTTCAAATCAGGAAGGATTTGTGCAGGTCTCTTATGGTGTTTTGCACAAGCACACTATAATACATGCAAAGATGGGAATCGAACCTCTGATTGGAAGACAACCATGATAGAACCAAGAGACTTAAAAATGATTCAGCATATATTTGAGCATAGAGTTTTTGCTGACTCATGGGAAGCTAAGACATCATGTTGAATAGAATGTAAGTTCTGCATGACAATATGTAAATACAATCAGGCAGATATTTGAAGTATTGACAGCAATTAGGAATCTATAGTATTGTAGGTTAAATACTGAGTTAGTAACATTTTTGGTTGTATAACTGATGTTGTTTTGCGGTAGGGGAATGTTTTTAACTTTTGTGATGTGTCTTTTTCACAGAAAGCCAAGCTTGGCATGAAGATATAACTCAGTGAACACTGTATGTTTGTTTTTCTAAATATGGTCACCAGCAAAGAGTCAAAGTTAAAAATATGGGAATGGAAGAGAAGAGAACCAGAAGAAGGAACTTAATATGAAGCTGACCTTAGTTTAGACATTGTGTTTCATTCATGTGTTTGTTTTAGGATGATCACTTTTGGCTGAATCAATTAGACTCTTGCTTTGGATGTTGTTTGACTCCAGTTCAGTCATGGAATGATTCTGATGTGCAAGAAACTAAATTAACAGTTTTCAGAACATCAACTCTAATATAAAAACAAAACATTGTTCTGAATCTTCATTGATAAATTAGTGATACAGTTTGATTATTAAAGACTGTTCAGCTGAATAGTACAATCTAACAGGACATATGTGGTGTCCATAAAGCTGATACTTACCTCAATTGTATGTAATAACAGAAATAGTTGTCTATTCAGAATTTTCGTGACTGGTCCAAGCTAACAGTGACTTAGTGTTACATCTGTCTGTGTATTTAGAAGTGTTTAGTTTTGGCAGTCTTTGCTGTAATATTATTAAGGGGGCTGTGATAGCTCAGGGGTCACCACTGCATTCTCGTAAGCCTGAGACTGCAGGTTAAAACCCAGGTTGCATCAGGGAGTGTGTCCATTGTAGAACAATCGTCAAATCTGTCATGGGACAGCCCCTACAGAAGTAAGCAGACAAAAAGAAGAAGATTTTGCTGTTATATTATTTCTGAAGATGTTAAAATTTGACTGTACTTTTCCTGGTTTCAGACCTTTTAATGGTTCAGCTGACTTTTCCATCTGAGGCAAACTTTTCCCATCATTCTTCATTTAAGTATCTCACTCAGACTGAGTCATTGTTGGCTGCATGAACACAAAGAGATATCACAATCATATTCTTCAGAAAGTAAATTTTAGGCCTTAGTTTTTTAGGCTTAAATGTTTTTTAAAAAAAAACAATTAAGTCCCTGAACTTGTTTGTTTTAGGCTCTTTGGTCAGCATCATAATTAATAACTAATCAATGTAAATATTTCTGTTACCAAAAAAGACAGAATTTATTTATGACCGTCACAGTATTTTTCTGTTACATGAAAAGACGACAAACACTGGCTTTTAGCTTCTGCATTGCATCCCAGATATGCCTGTATCTTTTTTTGAAAATTCTATGCAAAATTTTGAAATCACATATTTGGCTCCTAATGATGACCACTCTGTACAGAACAACCCTTGTTGCTTAAGTCCTAAGACTCCCTTCCTACTGGATGATGACCCTACTATCTCCTCCAAAAACCAAACAATTTATTAGATTATGGCTGGTTTGCGGTAACTTTGAAAACCCTCATTCAGTGTGAAGGAAATCATGATGCTGCAATAATAATTAGATTTTTCCTTGCTATTTTTTACTGAGATGCTTTCTTGCACCCTCACCACATTATATGTCAGCAGTATGGTGCCACAACAATGGCTTTGCACTAGCATAAATCTCTGACTTCTTCAAGAGTCAGGTATGCACTAGCAAATAATGAGCCAGGCGCTACTGCTACATGTGGGTGTGATGGGAGTTGTAGCCTTGGCATGTTTGGCCAGCATTGCCAGTCCTTCTTCAAATTCTTGACAACCAAGCCATGCAGGTGCAGATAAGCCTCACAAATGAATATGCTCCCACCACGTTCAATCCAGGACCCTGGTACTCTGCCACCATGATAATTAACCACCACCATCTTGCTACAAACGTTTTGTGCATGCTCCAAATTATTGTGATTTATCTTTGTCTATCACATATAACGGGGACCTCATGTATTTTTAATCCACTGGTGGGAAGATCGATCCAAATATCTATAATATAGATACTAACGTTAGTATTGATATTGACTGATTTCATTGTAATAGCATCAATATTTTAGTTTCAGTTTTTCAGTATGGGCTGCTGTGGTTTTGCTGGCTTTCCATATCTGTTTGTGTACGTCCCGCTGCTTCAAACTGCTGCTTTAGTCACAGTACGACACAGAGCAGGCACACTTTGCTCCTCCTACCCCGTCTTGTGCTTTGATGTTGTACCGTCACATGATTTAAGGTCACGTGACGAAAGGTAGGCTCAGTCAGGCCCAGCCATGGCAAAAAATGGCAGATAGGAAGAGGAGTGTCATGTTTCTGTATTTAGAACCCAAAAATGATATGACAGATATTAAAGTATATTCTATTTACTCATAAACTTTGGTCAGAATCTGTCCTAGACTTTAATATATTAACAGTATAATGCAAAAAACTTAAAGGTTGTGAATTTTCATTTAGATTTCGCAATATAATAATGCATCCACTTTAAATAATAAAAGTATCAATATTAGTATCAATGTTGGTATTGATATCAGCAATACTGGACATATTTACTTAAAGCCAAAGCGCAGCAAAGACCATCCAGGTTCTGGCTGATTTTTTACATCATAGCAGGGTTTCATCTAGTTTGAAGGGAGCATAAGGATGTTGAACATTTCAGCGTTCAGTGGCATGACATCTGAACGCCTTCAATATAATCAGACAATCAATCAGCAAATTTTGAAAAACAGAAAGATGTTTAGAAGGCCAGAAGCCAGCAAAAATAAACTCAACTGGAACCAGACCAGGATTCAGTCTACAATTCTACAGTAACAAGAGCACTTGTATGTTACATAATAAACCAATCTTCTATACAAAAGACATTCATCATTGTTACAATTCACGTTAGTGAATGAAATGGTTTATTTTAAAAGGTTGGGGAAAGTGTCAGTTATTTGTGATTCAGCATCTGCCATCATCTTGCACTTTTGTTCAATTCTTCAAGGAAAACGCATTAAACTCACGTTTGTTCAAAAATTAGATGTTTTTATACTGCTCACAAAATTAAAGGGAACACTAAAAGAACACATCATAGATCTCAATTAATAAAATATTCTCATTGAAAAACTTTATTAACACAGTGGAATTGATTGAAAAGAAAATAACACAAAAATTATTACACCATGGAGATCTGGATTTGAATTCATACTCAATATGAAAGTGGAAAAAACCATGAAAGGCTGATTCAACGTCAGTGAATATTCTTCAAGACAAGTTTAAATGAGGCTCAGTAGTGTGTAGCCTCCACGTGCCTGTATAACCTCCTGACAACGCCTAGGCATGCTCCTGATGAGACGGTGATTGTTCTCCTGAGGAATCTCTTCCTAGACCTAGATTAGAGCATCGGTTAGCTCCTGAACAGTCTCTGGTGCGGCGTGGCGTTGGTGGATTGACTGAAACATGAAGTCCCAGATGTGCTCAATTGGATTCAGGTCTGGGGAACGGGCAGGCCAGTCCATAACATCAATGCCCTCATCATGTAGGAACTGCTGACACACTTCAGCCACATGCGGCCTAGCATTGTCATGCATAAGAAGGAACCCAGGGCCCACAATAAGTGTTACTACCTAACTGGTGACATTGATTCTACAAAGGTGTGACTGATTCGGAGTTACATTGTTTTGTGTAGGTGTTCCCTTTATTTTTTTGAGCAGTGGTAGATTATGGATCAAAAAATGGGTTCACTATAAATTGCACCATTATGTGGTTGTAAACTGCAAGTCTGACAGCTAAAATGTTAATTTATTTTTGTTCAAAACCTGGCTCATAACAATATATATTGTATTTTCCATGAGAAATGATTCTGACCAAACAGTAGTTATTTTTATTTGTTTGGGTGTATTGTTCTTAAATGTACTTTTATTTTATTTATTTATTTTGACAAATAAGCAACATTTGTGGACTTAATTTCTTACAGTGCCTATAAAAAATATCCACCACCTCTTATGTTTTTCTGCTTTTATTGCTATCATAAATCAGTTTTGGTTAATATATAGTCCTCTTTACAAAATAAATAAGTTATATATATATATATAAAGTTTGTTTTTCATTGTCAAAGTGAAATCAAATTATGACAGAGTAATACCAACTAAATAAAACATGTTATGTAAAATAGGTTCTTACAAAAATGATCCCTTTAAAATGACCAATTCAATTAAGAAGAAAAGATTATTGAAAAGTACAAGTCAGAGAATGGATACAAAAGGATTTCCAAGACACTAAACATCCACAGAAGTTCTGTTATATCCATCACTAAGAAATATGGAACATGTGTAAATCTACCAAGGGCAGACTAATCTCAAAAATTGAGTGACCATGCAAGAAGGAGCATACTGAGAGTCCACCAAGACACCTGTGACTGCTCTGAAGGAGTTACAAGCTTCAGCAGGTGAGATGGGAAAGACTATGCATACAGCAATTGAGGCCTGGGTTCTTCACCAGGTCAAACTCTATGGCAGAGTGGCGAAGAGAAAATCAGAATTGAAGAAAACTCAATAAATAAGGTAAACGGTAAATATGCACAGTCTCTCCTATCTCACCTGCTGAAGCTTGTAACTCCTTCAGAGTGGTTACAGGTGTCTTGGTAGCCTCTCTTACTATTCTTCTTGCACAGTCAATTCATTTTTGAGGACGGCATGCACACATCTCATATTCCTTCCATTTCCTAATGTTGGATTTAACAAAACTCTTGGGGATGTTTAGAGCCTTGGAATTTATTTTTTATCTATCCCAAACTTGTACTTTTCAATGATCTTTTCTCTGAGTTGAATTAGGACAGTCACTTTAAAGGAGGTAAATATT
>JAOXNZ010000091.1:35495725-35506576 GCA_028566095.1 Kryptolebias brasiliensis
GAAACTTTTCTCCATCCACTCCATCCTGCCTGGACTCTCTTCTTCACCTCTTTACCACACTCCCTGTTTTCCTGGATGGTCGACCATAAAGACTTCAAGTCCTGCACCATAATGAGAAATGAGACTATGCAACACTAATGCACTCAACACAGCCTGTACTGTAAATTATTTGTGTTGTTTTAACAGTGAAATTATTGCTTCCCCAACAGTTTTTTACTGTTAACGTAAGTACGTTAACAGTACAGTATGTTACTGTAGATTTGTTGGTTTTTACAGTAAAATTACTGCACAATTACAACCAGTCCTTCAATCTGAAATGAAAGTTTCTTAATGATTTAAGAGGAATTCTTTATTTCATGGCTTTTTATTCCAGCTTTGGAGTATATATTTTTTATCTGCGATATTTTGCCATACCGTAGTGCACATTGGGTTGTGTGTCTGTCTCACAGCACAGTTTAAAACTTATGTTCAGTCAGATCAGCTCATCTTTCCCCTGATTGCTGACACCCACTTCATCTGGTATGTCCTCAATTTCCAATTTCAGGGAACATCAAGTTAAAATTAGTCGTGAAGCGCTCCAGTTACCTTTATGTTCTGCAGTATTTTTTTTTTCACAAATATTGAAAACTTGGTTCTGTGATATTTTAGCTTGATAACATAGCTATCCTGTTCTCTTGGCAGTTCGATGATTAAATTGTTAACAGCAGTGTACTATTTACATGTTATACAGAACTGGTTTGTTAAAAATGTTGTATATTATCTAGATAAAGTGTTTAATGGTCGAATTTTAGAGCACTGGTAAAGTCTTAACTGCTTTTCTTGTCATTAATGGTCCCTTATTTTTCTTGTACTCCATGTTTTATCGTCTGTTTGCAGCAGAGATCTTCACAGAAAACAGTTTTGTTGGATTCAACGCCAACTTATGCTCAGATATAGACAGTATAATTATAACTTTCCTAATAAGTTAAAAATTCCCATGATGCTAGATTTCTGGCTTCCTTATATGTACCGTAAATAGATGCTGATGTGCTCTGTAAGAGATCATAAAAAAAAAAAATTGTTTATAAATTGCAACTTTTTCTATCTCAGTGTAATGTAATAACATAATCATAAAGTTAATGTTAATAAGATAACAATTTTATTGCAGATAGACTCAATAAAACACCAGAACTGTGAAACAGATCGTGTTTATTCATTTAATCATTAGTGGTTAAGCAGTACATGTGAAAACAGACAAAACTTTTAAAAAAGGTATTAGATTTGATTTGGATAATATACTACTAAAATCTCTACTGCAGCAATGTTTTAGAAATGCTTGAATATTTAGTCCTTACAAAAATTTCATGTGTGTTTCATTTGATGCACTGCGGAAAAACAATAAACAGTTTAGCGTGAATGAAGAACAAATGCAGAAATAAATGGCAAGTTCTGATGGAGATAATATTCTGCGCTGTTGTTGAGTCACATTACATGAACATAAGTAAAAAAAAAAAGAAATGATGAAAAATAAACTTAGAGATTGAAGTTAATGTGGTAAACTTATTAAACAGTTCATCGAAACATTGTTTTTTCTCACTTAATATGTCAAATGTATTGTTTTTCAGATAAATTATGCTTATGCTATGACCCTCTCTTTTATGCTGAATTCAGAACAGAATTTAAAAATGCGCATTGTGTTAGCTACAAGTACATTTGAACAGCAGAGGAAATATTTGGAAAAAAATGGAAACAAATCACTGGAAGGAAATATTGCAATGGAAGTTGCGAACACTAGGGTTCAGTATGAGACAACACAGAGACTGTTAAAAAGGTTTAGTTTAGAAACAGTTGTGTAAAAAAACAGGTTGTACGTTGGTAGAAAGTGAGTCTGAACCATATCTTACTGAGGTTTGTGTGACTTGCGTTGCAGTTTGAACATCCTTAAACAACTCATTAAAGGTTTTAATGAAGTAAAGAAATTTATGTTCTTTTGTTGAACTGTGTTTTACTCTAAATAACAAGGATAATGGCTGTTCTTTCTAGTAAAAAAGAGGTTAAACAAGTGTTAAAATACTGCATGAAATAAAGTTCTTAAAAGACATGTTGACTCAGCAAGAGTCTGTGCCAGCGATAAAAAGGAAGCAGAACAGTGGGATTGCATACAAAACTTTAAACAAATACATGTGCTCCTTAAAACTTAGAAGTGCTTCTACATTAGGTACATGAAGCAGAGTGAGATCCAACTCAACTGGGTTATTTAAGCAGCCGAAAAGCAAAGAGTGAGAGGAATGGTTTTGGTGTGAAATATATAAGGTTGATTAAAAAAATCATTATATGCAGAAAAATGTATCTATTTGGTTGTCAGGAATCAAATTATTATTAATTAACAAATTATATCAAAATCAAAGATAAATCATTTATTTCCACTCGAGTTGCAAAGAGTTCTTACAATGGTATTATGGTGCAATAATAACCTGATCAAGTTATTGCTCATAATTCACACCATCCATCCATTTTCTTTAACCACTTTTCTGTTCAGGGTTGCGGGGAGCTGGTGCCGAACACCAGCAGTCATTGTGAGAGCGGGTGTGGGGGTGGGGGGCACTCTGTATAGATCTCCAATCCATCACAGGGACACAGAAACAAACAACCATTCACACTCTCACTCACACCTAGGGACAATTTAGAGTTACCAATGAACCTAACATGCATGTTTTTGGTCTGTGGGAGGAAACCAGAGTACCTGGAGAAAACCCCAAGTGGCACAAGGAGAACATGCAAACTCCACCCAGAAGGGCCGGGGGGCAATCCTGTGACCTTCTTGCTGTGAGGCGACAGCTCTAACCACCTTGCCGTGCCACCTAAATAATCTCTTTCTTTATATCCCTCAGCATCACAAAACAGCTACAAACTTTTTATACGGACTCAAAGGTACCCATTGCAATGTCATGAAAACCAGTAAAAAAAAAACAAATCAAAGAGTAAATAACAAAATTTGCGCAATTTGTTTGTCATATTGATGTGTTTTTAAATAGAAAGAATTGTAAGCACAATTTGCAAACCGCTGCCATCTACCACGTGTATTTGTTTACCTACAAAACAGCCGAAGTGACTGAAAATAGGTGGTTGCCATTGTCTCAAGGCGTTTTGGATTAAGAAGTCCAACAATTTTGATGTATTGGCACATATTTACACTTAGATTTGTTGAGTAAAGTATGCCATCATCCCACAAGTTGGAGATATAAACGTTCCAAGTGTAAGACTAGAGATGAAAAACTTATCAGTCTAGAAGAAATTCTGCAAAAGCTGCTTGTGTTTGAATGCTGAGCTCTGTCATTACGGTGCTCCATCATCCTGTTTGAACCCTGATATTTATTCTTGACAGTTTTCTTACTCGTTCTTCCTCTCTTTAGCATATTTTCACCTAAACATCTTCAAGGTTCTGTTTCTCTGATTCCATCATGTTTGTTTACCTACACAGACTTCAACCAGCCTAATGTAGGTCAATCAAGTGACTCAAGCTTCTTTTAGTTTCATAGTTTGCAATGAGTACCTTTAATATTTTTAAAATAATGAAATATAATTATTTAGCATAGAATTTGCAGAGAAACAAACAAGAAGAGCCCCACTAATATTATCCCCAACTTAGCTCCTTTTTTTCTTGGTTTTAACTTTGGATTTTATTATACACTTAAAATAAGTCTATGAATGCTGGGACATAGAAATGCAAACCCCCTTCTGCTCCTTTTAGCTGCTAAGTTTGAGGGATAATCTATTATGTTAGTTATTTATCAGTCAAGGACTAAGCACAGGACACTGGAAAAACTAATAGCAACTGCAAATTATATAAATAAAAAATAAAAGTAGGCCCAAATGCAGTGAAGTGCCTTAAAATAGTTCTGTGGAAAGTTTGGAAACAATCAATATCATAATTGTTGTAGATAGCTTTATGAACGACCTTAGTTTGAAGAAATGGAAATTCTGACCTGATCACAGAGACCAAAGTGGGTTGCTGTCTTAAACCAATTTCAAGCTCAAAAATTTCATTTTGTGAACACTATTTTATGAATTTACTCTGCTGTCAGTTTCACATTACAGTTATATACAAAAATTTCTATGGTTATTTTCAATAGCTAACAGAGGCTGCAGAAGTTATCTGTAGAACTTCCGATGCAGTCTGGGCGACTTCCTGCAGGAATATCATAATACTTCTTTTGGAATAACTGTGTATAGCTAAACTGATGGGAGCATAAAGATTTATAAAATAGTATTTTCATGAACCATTCATAAACATTTTTTTAGGTAAAAGTTGTTTTAAGACAGCAGTAATCTACTTCAGGCTTGGCTTTGCTTAAAGTAGCCATTAGCTCATCAGTCTGGTTAGAATTGAACTCTATTTCCCCAAACTAAGAGAGCTATCTACAACACGGGACATAATAATTGTTCCCAATCTTTTCACAAGACCCCACTTCAAAAGATCTGAACTATCAGTTTTATTGTTCATCCTTTCTTATAGTTAGCAAGAAGAGGCTTCTCTAGTTGCAAATAAAACCCAAATAATCAGTTAGATCTTATTGAGTTTAAAAAAAGTGTTGGTGACTAACAGCTCAAAATGGCGATGTGTGACAACACAGAGGCTATTAGTACACTTTACATGCAGTCTAAGACCTTGGAGCCATAAGGGCCACTGAATTTTTTTTCTTTTTTTTGGTGAATTTGCAAGTCAAGCTAGATGGAAACAAATGCACAACCTAACTCATGAGAATAACAAGGCAAAGTACCAACCTTCTAATTCAACTCTATTTAATGGGGTGTAAGCTTTTGGTTGCTCATTATCTGCCTGATTATCTGATTGACACATCTTGATCCCCCAAACCATTTTTAGGTTTAACAAAACCTACACAAAATCAGAATCTCAGCGTAGGTGCAAAGGATTTGTTGGGATATTGGCAGATCTCCTTGCTTCTTAGTCGCTGTCTCTTTCCTCGTTCTCTTGCAAAGCATCATGGCTGTCTTCCTCATCTTCCTCCTCTGCCTCGGCCTCCTCCTCATCCCCACCTCCATTCATTATCTCCAGATCAACCTCCACTTCAGCGTTGTCAACCTCCACATCCTCCCCGCTTACAAGCTCCACATCCCTGGACACCTCCACCATCTCGGTACCTTGGACCACCTCAACAGCACCCTCTCGGATTTTCTTAACATGGAAGGTGAAAGGGGGCACCTTGTACATGGCAGTCTTGGAGCGAGCATAAACAACATGGTCTGGCGTGAAAGCTTTCTTTACCTTGTCACTGGATGTCTTCATCTTCTGTTTGCGCTCAGGATTTACGGTCATGCGTGTTCCAAGTTTTCCCATCTTCTTCTCAATGTTGTGGCGTGTCTTCTCCAGATTTTCTTTTGTCTTCTGCTTAGTTTTTTCTAAATTCTCCTTGGTTTTCTGCCTGGTCTTCTCCAAGTTCTCCTTTGTCTTCTGCTTTGTCTTCTCAATGTTCTCCTTGGTTTTTTGTTTGGTCTTCTCCAGATTCTCTTTTGTCTTTGCTCTGGTCCTGTCCATCTTCTCCTTTGAGAAAACCGTCTTCAGGTTTTGCATGCGTTGCAAGCTGCTGCGCTTCATGCGCTCAGCACGGGTCTCCTCAATGGTCTCAATCTCCACACCCTCCTCATCTGATGAGAGGTCTACATGGGGTTTGTCTTCCTTTTCACCCTCCTTTTCATTCTCTTCATGCTCGTCCACAGCTTCTTTGAGCTCCAAAAGACTACCTCCTCTGCTTCCTGATACAGACTCAGACATCTTCATTGATTTAGAGATGCTAAGCTTAGAGGGAACCTTAACTTCATCCTATGGAGAGAAGAACATAAACAATTTTAGTGCCAAAAACTTATAAAAGTTAAAAACCTTAAATTTGTTAAGTGAATGTGGAAAACTACATATTGCTTGTAATGTTCAAATTATGACAATACTGTCATATAAGGTAGTGTATGCTGTATATTACAGAAAAATGTAGCATTATTAGGTTTTTTTAATAGTGCATTCATTTTAGTGTGTAATCTCAATCCACTCATCTTTTCTTTCCAAAAGGTCAATTGCAAAACTTTGCTGGCTGGTGCTCATTAGAGTCAGTGTACCAAAGGTATTTCACTAAGAGCTGCTTGTTGCTGCAAAAACAACACATTTAAACCAAGTAATGTTGACTTGAGTGAATGAGTTAGAACTAGGCATGGTTGCTAAGTTAAGAAAAAGCAGGGAACCACTTTTAGGACAGATTTTTAAGTAAAAGGAATGCCACAACTAATTTTGATATGAAAGTATGTCTATATTAACTTTTTTCTCTCTCTCTTTCATGTCTACAGGTACACAGAGGCTATAAAAAACGAGAGTGGCCAGTTAGGATTGTCTAAACAATAGAGGCCAGCCAAATCTGAAGATGCTGTAAATTACATTTAAGTCCCAAATAAAATTTGACTTGAACTGCATAATTGAGATTCAAACTCCCGAACTCCTAGAAGCCAGGGGGGATATTATTTGATATGACTTCTGACTTATGATCTAAGGCTATCCACAGTTTAATATGAG
Organism: Kryptolebias brasiliensis; assembly: GCA_028566095.1. Classification (NCBI taxonomy): domain Eukaryota; kingdom Metazoa; phylum Chordata; class Actinopteri; order Cyprinodontiformes; family Rivulidae; genus Kryptolebias; species Kryptolebias brasiliensis. The sequence goes on from JAOXNZ010000091.1 coordinate 35,502,282, forward strand.
AAAGACAAGTCATAAAATAAGCTGCTTGGATCAGTAGGTTTTATAAGCATGAACAGTTCAGTGTCATCCGCATAATGTTTAACCAAAAAAAAAAAAACAAGCTTCCTCTAGGGTATGTATTAATCTGTTTGTCTGTCTAAATGGTAATATACACCAAACAATAAGCTGGCCAAAAGGTAGGATGCCAATCAAGGATAGAAGTAGGCTAACAACTGACAACCGAGGTACACCGCAACTCATTTAAGTGACTGAGAATGCATTATCATTAAGAGTGATGGCAAAGGTAGAGCTGAAACCTTAAATTCAACATGACTGCAAAAAGGTTATAGTGATCAATGTGAATGTAGAAGAAGGGCTTTGAATCTAAAATAACTTAAACTGAGGTGTCTTCAACATTTAGCAGTGTCATAGTTTGTTTATTTTTGATCTTTTGTTAAAATACTTAGTTTGGTCTACTTTGGATTTTGAGATTTGGCATTTTTGATAATTTTGTCATGTTTTTGTTTTTTGTTTATTTTACCGCTATGTTTTCATCTCCTTACACACCATCTGTTTTCCACTAGTAATTAGCTCAACTATCCTCACTCAGTAATCCCTCTCTTCAGTACATATTCTCTTGGTTTTCCTCGGTTCTTTGTCAGATCCTCTGTTTACTAATGTTTTTTGCTGGTCTTTTCAGTTCATGTGCTGATAAATTGATATATTCTGATCAGTTTTTGGTTTTACTCTGCCATGGCAGCACCCTGTGTTTAGTTTTATTTTCCAGAAACACCCTGGACTTCATCACTTAGCTGCTTTCTGAGTCTTGTTTAGTGAGTTTGGGTCCTTTCCACCAGCAGTGACTAGCAGTAGAGAATTGAGCATTTTTTTACAAGCACAATCTTTTACTTTGTAAGATTGAAAAGACAGCTGAAGATTGCAGGTCTGAGGCTTAGGCCACGTGATGTAAAAAGAGACGGTGCAATGAGAACTTATTTTATTTTTTTAATAGTCTATTGGATAACTTTCTTGGACATATAAGATGTTTTACATCTCCATAAGTATGCGTGACCTGACTCCTGCTAGAGTATTCCTGTACAAAGACACTGCACGGTGTTCTCTGTTCTGCAGTGTCCCACCCTTTTCTGACTGTTTGCTTGCCAGATGAACTAGTTTATCTCCCTCATATGCACTCTTCTTTTTGTTAAAAGAATAATGCTCTTACTTGTTAATGAGGGAATAGGAGGGAGTGGCAAGAGGAGGAGAATTTCTCCCGGGCTCCCAAATGTCTGCATCTATTACTCGTTTATATTGTTTTGCTCTCTCTCCCCCCTATAATGCTTTTATGGTCAAAACAGGAACACGGTAGAGCCTGAACAAAAGAGTCCCAGGGAGGGGGTGAGGGCTGGGGTATGGTGTGGAAAATTGAACTGTTTTTTGGCTGTCATACGCATAGAGTAATAGCACAAGTGGAAGGATTTTTCAGAGTCTTGGAAAACCATCTGTCCAGCAGGAAGATGATAGCATCAAAGTGTTAGTTGGAAAGTATAGGAATGAGAGCCGAGGGTGGGGGCAAATCTATTGTGTTTGCTTGCAGTGATTGGTCATTTTATGGAGGTATTGTACACAGTATCTTGGGTAAACTTGACCTTGGAGGAGGGATTTAGGCTTTCCTGAACAGCTGTGTTGATGGGCAATGGGGAAAAGAAAAATACCTGCCAAGCTCAAGAACAATGTGTTGGTCCACTTCAGTAAAGTCTCTGATAAGGCTTTACATGGATCCTTTTAAAAAGGGTCCATTTTAATGTTGTACAATTCCTTTCAGCATTTTTTTCTGAAAGAATACAAATTGCTAAGACATATAGATAGATAATAACGTGACAAAACAACTTAACAGTAGTAAAGACAGAAAAACAGTGCTAAATGCCACTGAAATTGTTTTAGACATTAAAACTAAACAAACTGTTTGAAAAACGGTAATGAGTTTTTTTGTACAAATAAACCTTTTGATTTGATAACTGTATAGGAGCAAAGTTCATCAAAACTTCACCAAGCAACATTGTCCATTTGGAAATTACAACATACAACAAATTCTACTGCCTTACTAATTTTATATCAGAATAAAAGCTTTAAAAAAAAAATACCATTAGGCTAATTTTACTGCAGCAATTTTAGGTTTTAAGGATATATGCTAACCAAGAATCAACTCTGAAGGTCATGTCTACCATAGGTCTGACCTAAAAGTTGTTTTTAAAGTAAAGTGTACTTGTTTCTTATTTTTTTAAGACCCTGGAGACCAGTTTGACTCCTCAGAGGGAAGGACATCTCTAGGATATCCCATGTTTGCACAAGAGTACAAGAGAGCAGAGAGAATTTCATGCTGTCTGCTCTTACGTGTGTCCAAAGTAAATGGAAAGAGTTGTAGGAAGCTCAGGCATTCACCTTGGTGTTTGGACTTCCTGACCCTCCTAATTTAATGGGACATTGTTCTCAGAGGCAGCCACTCCAAAAACAGGAAGGTACGGTCAGAACCATGGAAAAGAGATGAAGGTGGTATGTAATGGTTCTCAGTTTGTTTGTGTGGTTGTCAAGGCAAGGCGAAGGCAAGGGGGCTGAGCTGTTACAAAATGTGCACAAGGAGACAAATTCCATATCTGTTTCAGTCTGAAATTACAAAATAGAATTTGGGAGGGAAGTTCAGTTGCAAAACACAGCAAATTACACTTTTAGTATGGGTGTGTGTGTCTGTGTGTGTGTGTGTGTTGCGGGGTTCACATCATGGAATGGGAGCTTTCCTCTCTTATTTTGCAAACACTCATCATCATGATTTTCAGGGAGAGAGGAATCCTGCCGTGACCCGGCCTTCTCTGTTTTTGTTTTTCTTTCAACCTAAACCATGAGGAACTCCCCTCACATTATGGAAAACCAGATGTGTGTGTGTGTGTGAGAGAGAGAGAGACTAACTGTATGACCAACATGTTGTATGAAGTTTATTATTTCAAGTTTCATTTTATGCACAGTGGAAAATTTTACAGCAAATTCAGTAAAACAGAAAACTCTCTGGATACAATCTGCTGATGAAAAAAAAACTTAGAGCAGATTGAAATAAAGTAAAATAACATCAGTCTTAAAAATGTCATGGTGGTTCATGTGTAAGCTATTTTATAAACATTTACTTTGCTGTCAGTTTTTAGCATATGATCATTCATAGAATTCTGTGATACACACAAACCGAACGACAGAGATGAAACAAACACACAAAATCCAGCCATGCAGCACCTTCTTACAGGATGGTTTGGTGGTATGTAAAGGTGTGAAGCTTTTTTTGTTGTCTAGATTCACTGGTACGTCATCTCTTTCTCTCGTTCACTGGAAGCTGGGGCAGTTGTGAGTGTTGATATTACCAAAAGTTCCCAACAGTTTGATTTATGTGAGTTATTGTTTTGTACAAGGTCTGTTAGGAAAACTCATATTTTATCACATAAAAGTGTCTTTTTTGGTTATCAAATCAACATGTCCTTTTTCTGATAGTTACATTCCCTTTGAAGGCTTGAAAAAGGTTTTATATCTGAATTTACTCAAGGTTTTCTTTTTTTTTTTTTCATCTGAATGTCTTTATCTCTGGTGATTTTTACATGTGTACATGCTGACCAAGCCAGTTCACTGACCTGCCATCAGCCTCTGAGTGTACAGCACAATGTTGGACCAAGTCATAATCAGGGTCACTATCACTTGGTTTAGATGGTTTAGATGATTTTTTATATCTGAAAACCAACATAGGTTCTGGTAAACCAAAATCACATGACCCAGCCAGACCTGTCTGCTAACTAAACCATAATCATCAATTAAAGCCTGCCAGAGTTTTAGACCAAGATCATCTTATGTTGAGAAATGAATGTTTTTGTTAAACCTTAAAAATAACTGTGTTGTCATATAATCTCACACAGTTTGTTGTTAAAGACTCTCAGCTACTACTAATTTTAGCTCAATATCTGTACAATTGACTGAATTATGAACATTTTTGTGTTTTTTCAGAGTCAGTTAGCTGTAGGGGCCATTTTTAATCAAGTTGATTCCAAAAGTCAATCAGTTGTAGATGTACATTCGATAAATACTTTTCACAACTTTCATTACAGTTTGTTCATGAGATCTTTTGTTAACTAATAGACACACAAACTCTCTCACACACAGACATGGTCAAAAACATGATCACGCCTTTGCCTTTGGCTGCAGGCAATAATAATTTCTCATGTGACCATTGGCAGCATTATGAATGAGAGTAGCACTCTATTGTCAGATTAAAAGGTAAAAAACAC
>JAOXNZ010000091.1:35542161-35553493 GCA_028566095.1 Kryptolebias brasiliensis
GGGAGATTGATAGGCGGATTGATGCTGCGTCTACAGTTATGCAGGCGTTGTACCGATCTCTCGTGGTGAAAAGAGAGATGAGCCAAAAGGCGAAGCCCTCGATTTACCGGTCGATCTACGTTCCTACCCTCATCTATGGTCACGAGCTTTGGGTAGTGACCGAAAAAACTCGGCTGGCCTGGGAATGCCTTGGGATTCCCCCAGAGGAGCTGGCCCAAGTGGCTGGGGAGAGGGAAGTCTGGGCCTCTCTGCTTATGCTGCTGCCCCCGCGACCCGACCCTGGAAAAGTGGAAAAAAATGGATGGATGAAAGGATGGATGGATGGATGGATAGTTTCTCTTGTATATACTAACAATCTGTGTTAATATAATGTTTGTTTTTTTTTACCAGGGGGATCAAGTTCACAAATCAGTGTTCATCATCTTTTTCCAAGGTGACCAGCTGAAGAACAGGGTGAAGAAAATCTGTGAGGGGTTGGTGTCACATGATGCTCCATCTGTTGTTTCTGTTCATACTTTGTATTATCAGTCATCACTTTATGTTTGAAAACTAGACTGATGCTGTGTTATTGACCAGATTTCTGTAGTTTGACTGACTGCTCTATATATGAACATGAGTAAAAACAGACAAGAGAGCAGAGGAACTAAGATACAGCAAAGGCTCATGGATCAGGACTTGAAACTCAGCCCTTCAGACTCTGCAGACTCAAAAGTTGGATTTGATCTTGAACTGAATACGGTATACAGACTGGTTTCACAACAAAACATTTGTAATTGTTTAGGTTTGATTTTTTATTCATTACAGGTTACCGTTGGAATGTGTTAAGATTTGTAAAAATATTTGAACATGTTGCAAACATATTTGGTAGAAAATCTATGTACTCACTAGTTTTGAGCTTTATTCGGTTTACAGTGTCTTTCATAAGATAACTTCGAGTATTTAGCTCTTTGTATTTTGTTGACACTATTATGTAATAGTCTCTTGCTGCTGAACTGTCTTACTACCATGCTGATTTAGAAACTACACATTAATAGTAGAGAGTAGTAAAAGCCAGTGTTTGACACAGTAAGCTAACGTTGACTGCATGTTTCTAGGTTTCGTGCCTCTCTTTATCCATGCCCTGAAACCCCACAGGAGAGGAAGGAGATGCTCGCTGGGGTTAACAGCCGCATTGATGACCTCCAAATGGTAAGTCAGAAATAATTTTGGTACATCAATTGATAATTTGCATTAACAATCAATAAATTTCAAGTCAGAAGAGAAAACTGATGTCCTTGGAGGGATTTATTAGCTCTGTTTATTGTTAAAGCCTAGTTTTTTTCTATGAAATAATTATTAGACAAACTTTTGCCTCTTCTTATTTCAGTGCTGCTCACTGAAGGCTCCTGATCAGTTTTCCTTATCAGTTTTTCTTTTGTGCATTAGCATTAGGTTTGGTGTGTAGGTTGGAACCAACAATGCAGGCAGACACAGAGGAGCTCAAAAGTAAACTGATTTATTAAAAAGAACAAAATTTAAAGGCTGTTGTGACAGCAAAACTTAAAAATAAAGACTTCAGGGAATTGCGAGGAGACAAGGAAAACCAGACAGTGCATTTCTGCAACAACGAATCAGCAGGGAGTAAGTGACCAGTGACTGAATATAAATGCTGATGACAAGGAAGTGGAAACAGGTGAGTGATTACAAACTAGGGACAGATGCAGATGGGCGTAGCAGATTGAGAGCAGGTGAATAGTGGCAAAAGGAACACAAGGAACAAGACAATACAAGCATCTAGAATACAGGGAACAAACTTAACATAAGGCTCACATGAAAAAGAAAATTCAGAAGAACAAGAAAAAGACACGAAATACCCAAATACTGACAATTAGTAAAAGACTTGTGTTTTCTTGTAGGACACCTCTTGTTACTGATAAGATTCTGCTTGGAAAGTCAGCCTCACACAAATTGTCTAAATTTGAAAATATTTAGTTTTCCATTTTCAATAAACACATTCACACAGTTATGCTCTTTAGGTTTTTACTCCTTGCAAACCACCATTTGTTTTTCAATAAACACCAGAAGTACCTCTTCCAGCTGAGCAATTGAAGGAGAGTTTATGACTTGTATAAGTAGAATTCATGTCAGAACGTAGTGACTGAAGGTCTGCTTAGTGTTGGGACAAAAAAATGAGTGGAAAGAGTGGAAGAAAAGAATGAGTTGGCCAAGCTGAGGAAGGCCAGTTTGCTCCGATGAATTTAGAAAAACATTCAGTCTTTATTACTGTGTGGTAAGAATGTGTTGATAAGTAAAGTTCTGTGACGCATTATGAAGGTATAAAAACGGCTCAAATGAGCTGTGCAAGTTGGATTTTTTTTAAGGTTCTGTTTGGCTGTCCAGGGTGTGTTTGTAAAATCCTGAATATTGCTGCAACCTGGGGTCTCTGCTTGTTAATTTTGATGAAGAAACGCTGCTTCACAACACCACACACCACCACTAATCATGTCTTCTTTTTTAAAGTTTAGCACAGTGTAGCTCTTGCTGCAGAATAGACAAATGACCTTTTTTAATGCTATTTGTGACCCCTTATACAGACAGGATGTGGTATCAGTGTCACTGAGAAAAGCCTGACCTGTTGTATTATAGAAATCCATACTCACTTTAACCTATACTCCTTCAAGGCCTGCACACATCTAACCGTTGTTGAACCAGGATCTGAAATAAGTTACTCCATACTATTGCTATAGGTCCTAAACCAAACAGAGGACCATCGCCAGCGAGTGCTACAGGCTGCCTCTAGGACTATGAGAGTGTGGTTTATCAAGGTGAGGAAGATGAAGGCCATCTACCATACACTCAACCTCTGCAACATTGACGTCACCCAGAAGTGTCTCATTGCCGAGGTGTGGTGTCCGGTCTCAGACCTCGACTCGATCCAGTTTGCTCTGCGCAGAGGAACGGTGAGATTTCTGCTTCTTTCTTTTACTAAAGTGTAGCAACACAGAAACAGTAAAGGATGGCAAGTTTCTCTCTTCTAAGTTGTTTTTATCAACTTGGCAAGGTTTATTTTTTGTTTCTTCTGTCCTCTGAAACTTTTGTTCCAATTTAGACTCAGACTCAGTCTCTAAAACTGATTATTGACGACAAGACTGAGGACATAATCTGATCTAGTTTTTTTTCAAACATTACCTGCTGTAGCAGTAGCTTCTGTTATAGAGGTGTATGTCATTATGCAGCACAGCCCGAGAGATTGTTGGGATGATATTTCATCAGGTACTCTGTTTTTCAGATTTAAACATTGCAAACTCATTTATGGGCTCTGTTCTACAAATAAGGATTAGTGCCATAGTGAGGTAACATCAGCTTCAGCTGCGAGTTTTCAGTGTCGCAAAGCTGGTAACATAACCTAAACAATATTAGGCAGGTGGTCATGAAGTTGTAGCTTATCTGTCTCTCTATGCAGAAGGAAATGCTAGCCTTCACAACAGACTGAATAATGATTTGAAACTAATGCTATTTCTTACTTTTTGTAGTTTCAATTGTTACATTAATAGGAATGTTTTGTTAGTGTGTCAGTGTACTATATCACATATTCATAACATTGTCTCTAATGTCTGAACATGCACATCCACATTCATCTTATAAAGTGTTTCCAAAGCTTTTTGTCATTGAATAACAGCACTTTATATAGCACTTTAGAGCTGGATGATAAAATTATTCAGATATTTAGAATTTAATTATTACAGCTTTGTTTATTTGATACAAAAATTCTTTAAAACAGCTAGTGTTGCATCTGACAAAGTGTGAGATGTTCACAAGTGGAGTAATAGTGTTATCAAGCAGTTGCTGAAGTGACAGAGAGAAAATGCAAGGTAGATACATTCAACAGCATTATCAGCACCTGATGGACATGGCTGTGGCTCAGTGGTTAGAGCAGTCGCCCTCCAACAAGAGAGTCAGAGTTTCAATTCCACCAGTATGTAGTGAAGTGTTGAAATGCCCCTGGACAAGACACCGAACTCCTTATTGCCTTCGATGTGCCCCATCAGAATATGTATGTGATCTAAAGCACTGATTAGTCTCTACAGAATGATTTATTCAGATTAGCTTTGTAGAGATGTAGCAGAGTGCTGTATGAATGTGTTTGTGGATGGATAAATGAGGGTACAGATTGTGTTGTAAAGCGCTTTGAATGGCCTGGTTGGATAGAAAAGTGCTATATAAGTACAGTTCATTTACTATTTACCATGTGGAGTATACAGATGTCAAAGTGGCTTGATGTTGAAATCAATGGGTATGTGACGACACCCACACACCTCTAAGATTAACCACACCAAAGAAGGATTGTTGTATGGTTCACCAAGTGTTATAGAACCCCATGATATCTGCACCTGACAGCCAGACACACGTTTTGGACTCCTTACAACACCCTGTTTCAGCCCACACCGTGTCTCAATAACTGGAATCAGATAGACAACAGATTCACTCAGTTCTGCAATGCCACAAATGACCATCATGTACTCATGGTTCCAAGAGGAAAGAACCAGTGTTTTGGAGAGAGGCACTGGTGTTACTCCTGGCATCACGGTGTGGGGAGCCACAGGTCTGACTTCAGGTCACCACTGGTAGTAATGCAGGAGACCCTGATGGAACAGACCTACATCAGTGAAATCCTGCATTCACACGTCTTACCCCTCCTGACACAACCCCCTGGTACAACCTTTCAACAAGACAACATCCATTCCATCCAACAGTCTATGGACTGTCTGCATAAAGTTAAGATCCTCCTGTGGTCAGCCAGTTCCCTCAGTGTTCCCCCAATTAAACAATTAAACATGTCTGGGATCAGCTCAGATATTTGGGTTTTGAGGTTCAGTTCTAACATCTGTGAGTCAATTTGCTTAAGCAGAGGATACAACGGCTGTTTGACTCTGTTCTCCACAAAACCCCTGCTTGTATCCAGACCTGAAGGGAGGCCACACCTCACTGACATGGGGCCAGCAGTGTGTCCATACCGCCAACTCTGTTATCTGTTTGATCTGATATTGTTATCATTGTAATACAGTCATATGACTTGTCAACATATACAATTTTATTTTTTTTCCACCACTTTGTCTGGGTTGTCAACTTATTTCCCAGTGAGTGTAATTTCAGATGGTTTAGTGCTAATATTAAGAGCAGTAAATTGTTTCAAGTGTTTTTATGTTGGATAATATCCAACTTTGACATCCTACTTGGACTTTATATTACTGAAAAGCTCTATTTGACAGGAGAGAAGTGGCTCCACGGTACCTTCAATCCTAAACAGGATGCAGACCAAGCAGACTCCACCTACCTTCAACAAGACCAACAAATTCACATCAGGCTTCCAGAACATTGTTGACGCCTACGGGATTGGAAACTATCGGGAAATAAATCCAGGTTTCAAAGGAATTTATTTGAATTAACCATACAATGTCTATCAATATAGTTCACTGTATCCATATATATGATACAGTTTTAAAAATTCTTATGTTATTATACAAGTGTCTAATAACATAAGAACCTTTAAGATCATAACCATACAATGTGTTTTAAGATTAGCATGCCCCGTTGTCTGCAGTTATTTCTTTGTTTTGCCCCTCTCATTGGCCTGAGTTGAAAGAGAAAATAAATATGTGACTAAGGCTACGTTCCATTATAATTTAAACACAACCATCATTCAGTGTGAACCTGAAGTGAACTGCATGTGCCGAAGAAGATGTGACATCTTATGCAGCATGCTTTTTACAGAAGTAAATATGGATGCTACACATGTTAGCGTGTGTGAATTGATTCTAAAGTTGTTGTGCAATCAGCGGACTAAATTATTCTCTGACCTGCTTGTTTGCATTTGATCTGGCCACTTCCTGTCTACTTAGGTAATTCCACTTTTGGAACATGAGTGACGTACTGAAAGCAGAAACAAACTCAAGTATCGAACCCTTCACACTAATATTGATACGACTCAACACCAACATTAGTATCATATGTTGGTGTAGATTGTCAGTCAAAAAATAAAAAAATCAACCAGACTTCTATTCTGTAGACATGTGGAGTTCTGAGCTTTAAACTGCATGACGTTGGTATCGTTAATATCATCATTGGGATTGATCCACATACCTCTACTTCGGTGACGTAAACGTTGGATGAAATGCGACATGACCGTTCAGACTGAGATCACTTTAAAAAACATTGGATATGACATAGTATATCTGACTCAGTACCACATATGAAAGTGGATCGATTTGAAAAATCAGATTTGTCATGTTCAGACTGTCTTAAAAAAACTCGAAATGGGTTGCTGATGAGCAATAGAAATTGGATTTGGACCACTTTTGCCTGCTGTGTGAACATAGCCTAAGATTTCTAAAACATAATTAAAATACTTTAACAGCAAGAAGATGCAAGCATTTATTTGGTACTTGTGAATAATTCTAGCAGTTGAAAAATTAAACAAAAATAAAAAATATAGAGAAAAATACAGGAAAAAATACAGAGTTTATCCTAAACAGAATGGAGATGATAAATGTAAACTCCTCAACATGGGAGAGGCCTAAAAGGAAATTAGCCACAGCTCACTGACTTCTGTCTAAATATAATAAATCTTAGTAGATATGTTGCAGACATGTCTACAGGGCTGATAGCACTCCGACGCCGTGCCAGATCTCTGGCATACCTGTGAAGAAAGAAAAAATCAGGTTCGCCCAGAGATGTGTCAGACATTTCTCTGGATTTAGCAGAGGTGCAGCTTTTACTCCCAATCACACTAACTAGGCCTACTAGCCAATCAGGAATAGGGTGCGGGCGGGCCTTGGGTCTTGGCAAAACTTTGATTCAGATCCAGCAGTTGTTTCATGTGCCATTCAATGTCACTGTTTCCCATACTGGGAAGGTGCACTGAGCATGGGCCGCAAGTTTGTGAAGCCTAGGGAAGACAGTAAAGATATTGATGAAGACATAAAGAATAAATGGCATTGGGCTTGGATAGAGGAAGGAGGTGGGTAGCGATGGAAAACCCTTTGGGAGGTGGTTCCAAAAGCTCTGGCAGCCTGGTGCATGTTTTTGCACTTGTGCGTAAGGAGGCTGCTGTATGGAACTAGTGGGAAAAAAAGTTCTGTCACGGCACAAATCAGACGCTAGTCATAAAGCAAAAGAAAAAAAAACTGTTCTTTTATTTCTTTTACACTATCAGCTGTGTCTAAACCAGGTGAATAAAATCCAGTGAAAACCAAATCAAAATTTAAAATGCAAGCTACACTGATAAAAGTAATATAAACTCATTATGTTTCTACATGTGATCTCCAATTCTTTCATTAAAAGTTTAAATTTCTTGAGCATAACACACTGTTACCCAAATCAAAACCGATTAAATTAATTTTTGGCTGTGTGCACTGCTTATTCATGATTACCTTTTTGTTTAAGTTCCTATCAGGTACAACATAAATATAAATAAAGGAAGAGTTGTACTCCATGTACTTCCAAATAAACATGTTCTTTAGGGCAATGGAGTAAAAATTATGATTTTAAGTAAATGTGCATCATGTGAAAAACCATAAAGTGACTTATTTTTATTATTTGCAAGCAGCTAAAGCTATTTATTATTTACTATATTGTTTTGAGCCTTTAAGCCTTGACATTTTTCATTTACGTTACCTGTTACAGCTCCATACACCATCATCACCTTTCCCTTCCTGTTTGCCGTGATGTTTGGTGATATGGGTCATGGCCTTTTGATGACCTGTGCTGCCCTTTACTTGGTCCTCCGTGAAAGTCGCATCCTTGCCCAGAAGAGTGACAATGAGGTACAGTTTTTCATAAGCAGATAACAAAATGATTCAGACACACAATGCAAACATTGGAAACAGACTCATCTGAGGTGTTTATCTCTGCAGATATTCAATATGATATTTGCTGGTCGCTACATCATCCTTCTGATGGGGATCTTCTCAGTCTACACTGGCATCATTTACAATGACTGCTTCTCCAAGTCCCTGAACATGTTTGGCTCTGGTTGGAGTGTCAGGCCAATGTTTGGTTCTAAAGGAGCTAACTGGTCGTAAGTTAGCCATCTCTCAGCTTTCCTGAAATCCTCCCTGTAAACTCAACTTTGACATAATTTAACTTTCAATTCAGTAAATCAGAGTCTGAGATCCATGTGTTATAAGTAAACAGATATCTTTAAATCCCGCTCACACAAGACAAGACACATTTCTAAGTTCTAAAAGGAATGCTTTCCCCCCACATCCTGCAGATCACAAAACAGGGTAAAAGTTTAGTCCATGCATTAACTTGCTGTTAATCTGTCCCAGGTTTGAGACACTTGATGCAAATCCAGTTCTACAGTTGGATCCTGCTGTTCCTGGTGTGTTCAACGGGCCTTATCCTCTTGGAATTGATCCGGTAAAATGTGCACACATGCTAAAACAACAATTTAGGTTTCTGAGTCTGCACTGACATCAGCTAAGCAATTTTGGACAAAATTTGTCCTGTTATAAACATATACGTACTGTATATGCTTAAAACCTTAAAGTTCGTATATAATTAGACTTTTGCTCCAAAGAAATCCATGACAGGTATGTTTGCTTTAGGACAGTCCTCGTGTCCCAGCAGTCAGCAGGTGAGAGGATACACCCTGTACAAGTTACAGTTCATCTCAGGGCCAGCACATCTATTTTTAAAACCCTATTGAGAGACTGGGTTTGCAAATTAGCCCTTTGCTAGAAGACCTGTGTATGACACAATGGTTTCAGTAATTTAATATGTAGCTTTTTTGTATGTACAGTCCCCAATGTAAATAAAGTTTAAATAAATGAATGCAGACTTCACACAGAAAAACCTTAGCACACAATCCAATTGGAGACATTCCTGCTAAGTGGCAACAGTTCTTACTCCACGCTAAGACGACTAACAAATAATTAAAATTTGAAAACTAATTTTCCAACATTTGTGTAGTATTTCTTTCTCTTTAGATGAGAATAAGCACATGTTTGCAGGTTTAGGTGGTCTCAGATGTTTGACCAGTTTTGTTGTCTGTGCAGATCTGGAACATGGCCACCAACAAGCTAACTTTTCTCAACTCGTTCAAGATGAAGATGTCAGTGATCCTCGGTGTTATCCACATGCTGTTTGGAGTTTCCCTCAGTCTCTTCAACCACCTGTATGTTTTATCAACATCTGATAAGGAATGTTAACATTTTACACTCATGTATTTGTTTTCTTTATTACAATAAAATACCTCTGATGGAGCAAGCATCTGAGCTAATTTTTACCTGCAGTTGATTTCCAGTGATGACGATTTTATAAATTCTCAGCTTTCTAATTTTTGTTCTTGTCCAACTTTCAATGCGGTGCAGGTATTTCAAGAAGCCTTTGAACATCTTCCTAAGCTTCATCCCTGAGATTGTCTTCATGTCGAGCCTGTTTGGCTACCTCATCCTGCTGGTCTTCTACAAGTGGACAGCCTATGATGCTTTCACCTCTAAAGATGCTCCCAGTTTACTCATCCACTTCATCAACATGTGTCTCTTTAACTACAATGACCCTACAAACAAACCCCTCTACAGGGGACAGGTACTCTTCCTCGTTTATCCTTCTGGTTCACACAATTTTTCTTTCCATCTGTCAATAAATGCAAAATACAATTCTTTAAAGCAACACTTCACATCTTTTGTGAGTGTGATTATGTGGAAAGGTTATAAACAATGATTTTTTTTTACCTCTTGTTGACAGCTCTTTGAACAACCTCAGTTTGGAGATACATTGTTTATTTTGCTTTTCTGTTACCTGAGAAGTTACACCCATCTCTGTCAGTTTCTGTGAATCTGTGAGATTAAAGTTTTTTTGAAGACGACATCAATCCTCTTTGGTTTTGGCCCTGCTTAGACTAGCTGCTAGCTATTAATCCGGTCAGGATCAAACTCTGTTCTCTAAACTGAGGTCGTTCAAAGAGCTATCTGCAACAGGTAAGATGTTAATTGTTTATAACCTTTCTACAGAACACTTCAAAAGAGCTGAACTATTCCCTTGAGTTTTACCAGAGATCAGTCCAAATTTTTTTTTTGTTTTTTAATCGATTGAGAAGTTGTTTTGTTTTGGAGGATTGGGGGACTAATCATTTCACCTTATTTGATAATTTTAGTGTCACCATCTTGAAGCCAGGTGTTGTATTACGCCTCAACAGCAAAAGTTTTACATAAATGTACAGCTGGACGTGTATAAGACATTTGTTTGAGGATGTGAAATCTAATGTCACCTGTTTGCAAGACATTATAATATATGAACAAAGATATTTCTTAACTGGTTTGTGTGATTAATTTATGCCTTCATTATCACATTTAATTTGATTCAACCATTATTTGGTTTAAACAATTCCACAAAATACTCTGATTTGAGATGTTTTCTGATCAGTGCGGGCGTCTTGTTCACCTGTCTCTGTTTAACTCCGTAGATGGGGATCCAGGTTCTGCTGGTGCTGATTGCTTTGGCTTGTATTCCCTGTATGCTGATAGTGAAAACCATGGTGCTTCGGCGTCAGCACCTGTGGAAAACACATCTGGTATGTGACTCTTGTCCCAATCTATAAGCTTCTTTTGCTCTTATACCTTTTGATTTTAACCTTTTTTTTTCCTGTTCTGTCATTTATTTCATCGTTCACTGCATTGTGTGATGTGGTTGGTTGTTTGAAAATGAAAAATGCTTTAAAGCCTTCTATGGAAACTGGGTATTTGAATTTACCAAAACTTCATACATTGAGCAAATGTATTTTTTTTTTTTTTCGCCTTGGAGTTTAAGCTAAGAAATTCAGTCTCATTAGTATAAAACCTAGTACCCCAAACAGAATAAAAGTCACATTTATTGCATTAACGAGGACATTACATAAGAAATAGTGAGTAATAAAGTATGAATTAAGCTGTTTGAGGGTCAGTGAAAGATTATTTAAATTCAGCTATTTATTCAGGCACTTTAACAAGGTAGTGATAAATTCATTCATTCATATTACCTTTTTTTCTTAAATATATCTACTTCTGACTACTGCTACTGATTTATTTACTCATATTAAGATAATATAATTTCCGGCTGTAGAATAATTATGTTTAAATCATTTTAATTCAATTTGTCTGTCTGTCTGTCTTCCTTTCTGAGCAGTAGCTGATATTAGTTCATAAAATTGTCATAGCTTAAGTTTGTGTCACTTTTTTAACTTTCTCCTGTGTTTTATGAGGGAAGATAATTAAAAAGTGTTTGAAGTGAGGGTTCAGTGGAAAGGGTGTAACCAATAATATCTTACCTGTTGTAGATAACTCTTTAAATTACTTAATTTTGGAGAAAATAG
>JAOXNZ010000091.1:35662592-35678584 GCA_028566095.1 Kryptolebias brasiliensis
TGGAATACATTGAAACAGATATAGGAAGTGTGGGAAGATATTTATTTGACAGCATTAAATCTACCTGCCACAGAAAGTTTTAGGAGAGACCATCATTTAAAGTCATTTAATTTGTGTTTTCAGAGAGAAAAAGTTTGTTTTTCTTATAAAAGTTAACCATTGTCACCTAGGTACACTCCAAGATAGTGGTAGTGTTAGTGGATAGTGGTCTCTGATAACAGTAAATTCCTCACTTTTGCCAAGATTAAGTTTATTTCCAGAAATGTTACCAGATGCATCTACGACTGAAAGGGCAGCAGGGATAAAGTGTGACAGGTCAGACAGGAGTACCAGAAGGTCATCAGGGCCACCTTAAAGTTTTTAAATATCCCAGATATGTCGGGATGAGACTGTAAAGAAATGGACAAAGGCTCCATTACGATGGCAAATTAAAGAGGACTTAGTGGCATCTCTGCCTTATAGAAAGATTTAAGCGATATATTCAGAGTTTGTGTCATTTGTTCAAACATTTGCCGGAAAGTCCGCATATATAAATTTTACCCATGAGATCCCTTTTTTTTCCAAACCCAAATTTTGCCAAAATAGAAAATGGATAATCTCACTCTACTCTGTCAAATGTTTTCTCAGCATCCAGTGCAATAAAGCTTCAGGTAGAGCAGTTGTATAAAAAAATGAGACCCGTTTACATGTGAATGATCTTCCGGAAACATTATAGATTTTGATGTTGATTGTGTAAATGTTACTTATTCATACAGAAATGCTGTGATCGCAATAGCTGTTTAAATGAGAGCACAAAAAAGTTGAATCCCCTGTAGTTTCCCTGACAGGTCACTAGCTGGCGCTGTGAATTTTGCATTTCAATGACATGTGTATGCGTGCAGACATTCTATTTTGTATAGGCTTCGCCCTTTAAGGCTGTCGTTAGTGGGTTTATCCCTTTGTGCGCAGCACTGAAAACTTTAGTCCACACCCACCCCGGTCCGTATAAATTACAGTGAGACCGGACAATCGGCTCCCATTTTATCTTCAGCCAGCAACTAGCACTAAGAGCAAGAAGATGTCCAGCCTCAGCACCAGCACCATCCGCCTGTGCCCATCCTGTCAGACCGGCTACATCATGGGCTACGACCGGCACGACATCTGCGAGGGATGTCTAGGTTCCCGCAACACTGACTTTGCCCTAACGCCTCAGTCCTCTTGCTGCTCCTGTGAGCTCCTCTCTCTGGAGGAGAAGCAGAGACGAGCACCCTTTTTCAAGGCTAGCGCTGAGGAGGCTTTCCCCGTGGTGGAGCGATACTCGCTGGACGACGCCATCGCCTTTTTCGACGCAGAGCCGCGCCGGTAATCGGATGATCCCGTTGGCAAAGATGATGCCAGCAGCAGCCTCGCTGCTTCTCCCACCTGGAGAGCGTGATGGTGGAAGAAGGACGGCCAAGCAAATGCTCAGCCACCTTGGGTCTTCCAATGTCGGCGACCACCCCGCTTCCAGCTGTTGGCGCTCTCCTCCTTGAACTGCCTAGCATAATCCAGGAGGCTGCTACCGCTAAGGAACTCTCTGTCCCCCTCCCCCCCCGCCCCAATCAGATGATCTTAACCCACTAGCGATAGCCTTAAAGGGCGATGCTTATACAAAATAGAACGTTGGTTATGTGCTGTAACCCCAGATTCTGTGAGTGTAGGTGCAGCCCTTTAAGCTCTGGGCCTCACTGGTTCCTAAATGGCTGAAGAAAAAAGCTATTTGGGAGCCGATTGTCCGGTCTCACCATAATTTATACGGACCGGGGTTGGGCCCACACAGCAGGTGGGCGTGGACTAAAGTTTTCAGTGCTGCGCTGCGTGCAAAGGGATAAACCCACTAGCGATAGCCTTAAAGGGTGAAGCCTATACTCATAGAATCTGGGGTTACAGTACATAACCAACGTTTCAGTCTCAAGCATGAAAACAGTTACTGGCCCATTTAGTATTTGTAGAATGTGAGAAATGTGTCTCTGCTGACCCAAGAGATGGTGTAGCACATATATGTGACTCGTGGTGGCAAAATAAGTCAGAATGAGCACAGGCTGCAGTTCAAAAGAAGTGAAAATATAGATTTTTGCCGTAATTGAGATTTGTGTAAAAATGAGTCCATTAAGACACCATCTAGTGATCCCAGAAACTAAAATAGCATATAATCATCCTAATCTATCTTTAAAACTTGAAGTTTTCTAACAAGTATACCCTTTAAAATTGACCATTTTTCTTTGCTGGCTACTATAGTGCTGGGAAATCCTATTGTATAATGTTTGGCATCATTGTGAAGCTTGGGGGATTACCCTTTTTAAAAATATGGGGGGGGGGTTCCGATGATATCATTCTAGACCAATAAACATCAAGTTTTCAAACCGGCACTCTTGTAAACAAAACTAGCTTGTTGCCAGATGACAAATTGCCAAATTTCAGCTAACTTTGTATCATTTTGAAGCTTTTATGATGGAGAATTTGAAAATAATAACTCCATGTAGAAAAATTTCTCATGGTACTTATTTTGTCAGCACTGGTCACATATGTTCTGTGTCAGAAGCTCTGATTAATTGAAAAGGGTGGGCAGCACAAACAGCACTCTGCTATCCGCTATTGTTACTATTGTTGATCTACTTACGCAAGCACAGAAAAACTATTGACTGCAGTCATCTGTAGCTTGCATGTACGATTTCACACCAATTCCAAAAACTTCCACTCTGAGACCTGGATTCAAAAAGTTTCAGAGAAAACGATCGCTGTTGTGTACACGAACATCTGAAATACAACAGAAATGTTAGTTTCACTTAAAAACAGCATTGTGTAAACAGGACCTGAGTCTCTTGCAGATAAACCCAGTTTGATGTAGAGATATAATTGTGGGTAAAACTGCTTCTAAGTTCCTGGCCAGTAACTTTTGCCAGAAGTTTAAAGTGAACATTTAATACGCTGATGGGACAAAATGAACCGCAAAAAAATGTGACTTTACACTTTTTCTAAAGGAACAAGATAAAAGCCTGGTTCAAGGTTTGGGGGAGCATGCTTGTATTAAATGACTCAGTGAACATCTCTAATAGGAATGGTGCCAGCTGCTTCCAAAATGTTTTGTAGAATTTGGATGGGAAGCTGTCTGGACCTGGGCTTTTTCTTGCCTTCTAAAGATTTGACTGCATCTTCAAGCTCTGTTGCCCTGATACAACAGTCCAGTTCCTTGGTCAGATTATGATCCAGAGCAGCCACTGAGGAAGGAAATCAGATCCGCAGAAATATGAGAGCAATCAAATGAGTACAGCTGCTTATAAAATTCCACAAAAGATTTAGTAATTTCCAATAGATCTGATGTTACTCCTGCACCAGTTTCACTTTGAGGTATCAGCTGGATGCAGATATTTGCCACAGTTGATGAGCCAGCAGTTTATTTGTCTTATTCCCTTGTTCATAAAATCTGGATCTTGAATTGAGTAAAAGTTCATTGAGCGTTCTGTAATGTGAAAAGATCATATTTGACTTGCAAAGACATTTATTCTTTATAAGCTACTGCAAAACTTCCAGATACGTATAAAGTATCTAAAAACAAAGCCCTGCAATGCACTCATTTCATGCCAGTTTTAAACTAAGATCATCTTATGTGGAGAATTGGCAGAGTTATAACTATTTTGGTCAAATTTCATGTGATGTTGCGAGATCTGATCAAGTTTGTGTTGTGTTCAACTACTACAACATCAAACTTTAGCTAAATATCTGTAGTTACAGCCATTTTTGTGTTGGCTAAGGTCCGTTAGTTGTGGTGTCCATCTTGAATTAGTCTGACTTCCATTGTTAATCAGTTGTAGATGTACATCCAAAGATTACTTTCTGAAAAGTTTATTAAAATCTGTCCAGTGGTTCATGAGATATTTTACTAACAAATACATGAATACAGACACAGGCAAAAACATTATTGTCTGCTTTGAAGTTTGGAACTCCACACTCCCATTTTGAATTGAGAAAATTCCCCAGATGGAAAGTGAAACGTCTTCAGCTAAATAATAGAAATCCATTTTTAAAGTTTTTTAAATTCTTATGTATTATTGTCCGCCTTCTCCTTCACAGTGGATGATAATTATCTGTCTTCTGAAGGTAATGGTTAGGGCTTCAAGGCAAAGAGGATAATAATACACTCACGCACAACTTTTCAGTTTTATTTTTTAGAATTTAGACACCAAATCTATGATCCTGATGATGTTTTTGTTTTCTAGAAATATGTTGCAGTAGGAGAACTGGGAAAAGCAACAGACACTCTTGATGCCACTGGGACAGTGATTCTAGAGAAAGGCTTTGGTAAACACAAACATTTACTTTTTTGCAGTTCATTCTATACAGCAGTGTCAACTGTTCATCCATATTTCAACACTAATCTGTTATTTTCTGATTTTGGCCCTCCCTCCTTCCCTGTTCCCCTTAAGAACACATAACCAGGCCAGACATGGAGGACGAGCTGAAATCTTTTACTGGTGACATCATGCAAGTCCCTCCACTGTGAGTAAACATTTCTAATGATTTTAAGTATACATAAACACTGGTTTCAGAAAGTTTTCAGACCCTCTTTCCTTTTTGCATTTTGTTATGTTGCAGCCTGCAATAGTTTTTTTCCGATAATCTACTCTCAGTACCGATATGACAAAGTAAAAACATAATTTTATACAATTTTGTAAACCTAATAAAAAATCATAAAATATCACCTTTCCATAAGTACTCAGATCTTTTGCAACAGTTGAATTTTAGTTCAGGTGCCTCTTATTTATTTTGATCACGACTGAGATGTTTCTACATTGTGACTGGAGTCCACCTGGAGGGAGGAGGGTTTTATTGAGAGGTGACTCAAAACCTGATGCTCACTCTGACTGAGCTTCAGAGATTCTGTGTGGAGATGAGGCTAAAGGTAGCATCTCACTGGGCTGCGATTGTTGGTGACTAGTTTGTGAATGGCATTTTTTAAGGGGAGTCTTCAAAAAGTCTTAAAATGTTTGCAGGGATTCTCAAATTTCCTCATTTGAGTCACAGAAGCTCTCTACCTTGTTGCTTAAATTTTAAACATGTTCAAAATGAATTGTTGCACAAATTTTTTTGAACATGGTTAAAATTAGTAGTTACTAGTTGCCAGTTTGTGCAACAATTTTTTTCTCTATATTCAGAGTCAGTGTGGGCATTTTGAATTTGTTTCAAGAGCTCTAGAGCTGTATTTTGACACCTGTACTAGAGCTTTCCTCCAACAGAAAACATGTCCAGGTTTAAAAATCATGCTGATGATAAATAGTCTAAATCTGATTATCTTGTTTTATGAAGTGTTCTCCAGAAGATTAAACCATAAAAGTGAGGGTGGCTGCCCAGATGGGTGCCAAAGTGAGCAGTGGTGGGCAACAAAGTAATGTGCACAACCAACAATGCAGTTTTGCAAGCAGTACGCACAAGAGCTGATTTTAAAACAACTGGCCATGTAAAATATGACCATGCAGAAACTGAATTCAGTGGGACTGCAACTTAAAAATTGCCTTTTTTTTCACAATTTTGAGTCACCAACTCATCTCCTAACAGTCGCAGCTCAGTGAGATACAACCCTAAGTTCCAGAAAGAAACCAGACACCTCTTTTCACCTCCCCAACATCATCCCAACAGTGCCCAACAGGGAAGCATGGTGGTGGCAGCATCATGGTGTGGGGTGTTTTTCAGTATCAGGGTCTGGGAGATCGGTCAGGGTTGATGGAACGCTGAATGGGGTACAATAAAGAGATATCCTGAATGAAAACCTGTTTCAAAGAGCTCAGGACCTCAGACTGGACTGAAGGGTCACCTTCCAACAAGACAGTAACCCAAAATGCAGAGAAGACGACACAGGAGTGGCTTAGGAATAACTCTGTAAATGACTTGAAGTGGCCCAGCCAGAGCCCTGACTTGAACCCTATCAAACGTCTCTGGAGAGAGCTGAAAATGGCTCCACCGGTGTTCCCCATCCTGAGTTTCAGAGGATTTGAAAGAAGAATGGCAGAAAACCTCCCAATCCAGATGTGCAAACATTGTTGCATCAAATCCTAAAAGACTCAAGGCTATAACTTCTGCCAAAAGTGCTTCAACTCATTAGTAGGTTAAAGGTCTGAATACTTATAGAAATGAGAGATTTCTGGGATTTTAAAAAATAGGTTTACAAAATCTTTTCACTTTATGGGGTACTGAGTGAAGATTGAGAAAAAATAATTTACTTTTATGTTGCAGCCTGATGCTACAATTCTTTAGATGAAGTTAAGGGATTCTGACTACTTTCTAAATCCACAGTACTCATGAAAAGCTAAACTGTTTAGTGGTTTGCCTGACAGAGCAAAACCCATCTCCTACATAGTGTGACGTTTTACTGTTTGCTTTGTAGCTACTCTGCGCTGAAAAAAGACGGCCAGCGTCTGTCTGTCTTGTTAAAGCAAGGCCACAAGGTTGAGGCCAAACCTGCGAGACCTGTTACTGTGTACAGCCTGACCCTGCAGGAGTTCAAATCTCCTCTCTTCACCCTGGGTCAGCACATGTTGCATCACTCTCTATTTTTTGGTTCCTTTATGCAGCATTTTTGTTTTGAAATTTAAAAAAAACATACACAGAATTCTTTCATTTGATTCCATTTGTGTAACAGATATTGAGTGCGGAGGTGGATTTTATGTCAGAAGTTTGGTGGATGACCTGGGAAAAGGTAAAATTACATTCTCCTTCTCATTAAGTTTTCACTTGTTGATGTTTGTTAAAATAATTATTATAACTATTATCAATTAAAGGGAAAGTACAGATCTTTTGAAGTAAAAGGTTATTAAAGCCCTTGAAGTGAGGGCTTTAATAACCTTTGTTGGGGGGTGGGGTGCCAGTACCCCAGACCCCAACTCAGCACACATTGCCCCTACTTGTCGCCATTTGTGACATACAGTAATACCAGCAATACGTAGCAAAGTATAACTTTGCACAAAAAGCAAGGAAATTTGTTTGTTTGACAAATTTTTGTTTTTAACAATGCTTCTTGGTAATAAATCTTATCATTGGAAAACTTATTTGTTTCCTCTTAAATGGTGCCACATTTGGTAGGAAAATGCATTTGTGGTTTGAGCAGCAGAGTTTAGTATGTAGGCTGCACCCATGAATAACTTGCCAGATCTTCTCTTTTGTTGACTCCTGTTTGGATTAGATGATTGGAGTCTGAAGAGACATGACATATTGGCAATTTAACAATTTATTCTTTTAACATACAGGAGCCTGAGTAGCATGTGGAAGGTCCATACTCAGCCACAACAGCCTGGCACCTCCTCCTCATGCTGCTCACCAGCTTGGTCACACACTGCTGTGGGATGGCATCCTATTCTTCAACCAGCATTTGTTGTACGTCAGCCAGTGTGGTCATTCTGGAGCAAACAGCACATCCAAGCTGATCCCACAGGTGTTCAGTGAGGTTGAGGTCAGGACTGCAGGCGGGCCATTCCGTCCCCTCTTTGTGGGGGCGAGTGTTTTTGTCTTGGAGAATAGTTGATGACAGTTCCAAACTGGAGATCAGGCACCTGATTGTCAGCCCCTGGGGTACTAGAAACTCTAATCAAGAATAATAAATAGAATAAGCTGTTTGGCAGAGAAGATTTGGCAAATTTTCCATAGGCATAACTTACATACTGAATCCACAAATGCATTTTTCTAACAAATGTGGCAGCATTTAAGGCACGTGTCAAACTCTGTTCCTCAGGGGCTAATCTGTATGTTTTAGATGTGTTCTTGCTTTAAAACACCTTGTTTAAATGAATGACTTGTGGAAGTCCTTCTGGAGAACTTGATGATTTGGTGAGGAGGTAATAAAATCATTTGAATCAGGTGTGTTGGAGCAGAAAAACCTAAATCTTCCAGGACAGTGTCCCTTGAGGCCTTGAGTTTGACACCCCTGATTTAACGAGAAAAAACAGGCTTTACAACAATATATTTATTGCCAAGAAGCATTGTTACAACAAAGAAATAATAGACCAAACACAAATTTTCTTACTTTTTGAGCTGTTTATTTTAGCTCTATCACATCTAACTACTGCTGTCATCATTTCAAATGTTTTGACTCAACTGATGCATGTCAGTATTATCAATTTATCAGAAATACTCCAGTTGTAACAAACAAAACAAAGAAGAAAGAACATAACATATTCTGGTTCTTAGCAGCTTATAAAGGTTACATTGTAGGTTTATAGCATGTTAAATAATCTGAGTGCACAAGGTTTTTAACTTGAGGAGGTAAAATCAAGAGGTTGTAGGTTGTCTTTGTTTGTGACAATGATAAATTTGCCATCAGTGAGCCTGTCACACTGAAAGACCACCGACCACTGATTCAAACTCCTGGCCAAAGATTTTCTCTTGATTCTTTCATGATGAAAGATTTTGTTTAAAACGGCTGAAATTCACATCATTTGAATTTGAATCCACATCTTTTGTGCCAACAGATTGACTGTTTGCTTACAGTAACCATCCTCCTCTCTGTTCTGCTGATCAGATTCCCAGCCCTCACCCAGCTCTGCTTGGTTCCTTCTGCTGAACTTTTGCCCAGTGGTTGTTCCTCATGAGTTATGCATTACTTGATTCCCTAAATCTGACACACTCAGAAGCAGTGCAAAGCGACTCATGACTTCCTGCTTTCAACCAATGTCCTGTGGGTAATTTAGTTGATATAAATCAGGCTTAGCTTACTTAGTTGGTGACACTGACACCAAGTATTGGCAGGTTCGTAGCAGCATGCTATAAAAGTAATGACATATGAAAGAGGAAAATTCATAAGTGCTAGTACTGCTCATTAGTGAGCACTGGCACACTTCGAGTACTGGTCATTAACATCTTACCTCTTTGAACGACCTCAGTAGTTCTAATGTTTCAATATCAATGTGGACCACTGTCTTGTTAGCTTGTCAGTCTGTTTAGAATTAAACTTTTTTTCTCCAAGTTGAGGTTGCTCAAAGAGCCATTTACAACCGGTAAGATGAAGTTTTAACCTTTTAATAGAAAAAAAAAACAAAAGATCTGAACTGTCCCTTTAACTGAAAAACTAGTTTAATATTCAGTAAAGTAATACTTCTGTCTGTTTGCTGCAGCTTTGTCATCATGTGCTCATGTGAAGGAACTGATCAGAACAAAGCAGGGTCCGTTCACCCTCCAGGATCACGTCTTACACGAGGAGCAGTGGACCCTGGAGAACATCCTTCAGTCTCTGCAGTCCTGCTCAGAAGGAGACCAGAACTTGGACCCTCCAAAACTACCAGAGACCGACACATAAGGACAACTGGGACCCTAAATGAAAGGAACAAGCTTGGTTTGCAGTTCGCTTGATGGTGGAATGAGTTAACCTGCTTGACTCTCACAGTGAAGAGAACATCAGGTCCATACAAGTCAGGTCTTGGGGGACATTTTTAGAGTTTCAACTTGTAAACTGGACAGATTCACATCCTTTTTGTGACTGACTATCTACAGTTGAAGTTGTAATGAAATTCCTAACCTGGTTTGGAACATGCAACTCTGTAAACGCCACCTCAGCCTAACTCCCATCCCAACGCTGCATGAAGTGTGACACAAATTGTGCACCCAATTTGACTGATGAAATTATTCACATCACAGCTTTGGTTGATTTAAAAAAACAAGTTGTGGTAAACTGCTGTATTTAGTATTATTTTGGACCTTGTTCCTATTGTTTTACACTTGTTTCAGTATTTGTTTATTGTGGGGGCAACATTCTGCAGTAAAGTGGTTGTTTTCCATACAGAGTGCAGATTTGCTTATTAAGTTACAATAAAAAACAAATTGTGCAACTAATGTGTGTGAATTAAAGTACTCTATAATTGTATGCACACACTGGCCACTTTATTAGGTACACATTGCTAGTACTGAGTTGGAGCCCCTTTGTACTTCAGAACTTCTTTAATTTTTCATGGCATAGATTCAATAAGGTGTTGGAAACAGTCTGCAGAGATTTTGGTCCATTCTGACATGATTATATCACACGGTTGCTGCAGATTTGTCAGCTGCACGTCCATCACACAAATCTCTCCACCACATCACAAAGATGCTAGATTGGATTGAGATCTGGTGACCGGATGCTATTGGAGTCGAGACTTTTCAGACCAGGCAATGGTTTTTCTTTCTCTCATTGTCCAGTTTTGGTGAGCCGTTGTGAATTGTAGCCTCAGTTTCCTGCTCTTAGCTGACAGGAGTGGCACCCAGCTGTAGCCCATGTGCTTCAAGGTTCAAATTTTTTTATTCCTTTCTTCAGAGTCACAAATGTACATTCATTTTCTTAGGATTTGGTATCATTGACTTTCATTGTCCATTCGAAGACCCATTTGAGTCCAACTTTAACTTCCTGGCTGATGTCTTTAAACGTTTCTTCAATATTTCCACATGATGCAATCTATTTTGTGAAGTGCCTTAGTCCCACCCTCCTGCAGCAAAAACACCCCCACAACATGATGCTGCCACCTCTGTACTTCACAGATGGGATGATCCAAGCTTCCCTCTTTTCCTTCCAAATGTAACAAAGGACTTTATGACCAAAGAGTTTAGTTTAGTTTCATCAGACCACAAGACATGTCTCCAAAAATTAAGGTCTTTGTCTTTGTGTGCATTTACAAACTGTAATCTGACTTTGTTGCTTTCAGAGTAATGGTTTCTTCCTCTCTGAGTGACCTTTCAGCCCATGTTGGTACAGGACTTATTTCTCTGTTGATAATGACTCTCTGACCAGCTTCAGCAGCATCTTCACAAGGTGTTTTGGAGATAATACACACATTTTACACCAAAACACGGTCATATTAGGAACACAGAACCTGTCTCCTTCCTGAGCAGTATAATGACAGGGCTTTCTCATGGTGTTTATACTTGTGTTTAATTGTTTGAACAGATGAACCTTCAGGCATCTGGAAATTGGAGCAACATTTGTGGAGGTCAACGATTTGCTACCTGCTAAAAGTTA
Source organism: Kryptolebias brasiliensis (assembly GCA_028566095.1). Lineage (NCBI taxonomy): Eukaryota > Metazoa > Chordata > Actinopteri > Cyprinodontiformes > Rivulidae > Kryptolebias > Kryptolebias brasiliensis. Next base: position 35,673,580 of record JAOXNZ010000091.1, read on the forward strand.
TGGAATCATCACTCTTAGAGGATGTTCTTCAATTTTTTTAATATTGTAAAAAAAAAAATCAGAAATGCCACAAAACTATCATTGTTTAAAATTCCAACCTTCTGGCATTAAGAAACAAAAGAGAGAGAAATATAATTGTTGTAATCAGTCACAGTTACTTTTTTTGATCAAGTAGAGGAAAAACTATAGAATCATGAGACAAACACTGCATCATTAGTACTTTGTTGCACCACCTCTGGCTTTTCTAACAGCTTGAATTATCTGAGGCATGGACCTAACTAATGACAAACAGTTGGAGCCAGAATGATGAAGAATTCCCTTACTGCTGTTGCCAGATCAGCTTTGCAGGTTGGAGTCTTGTGCAGCCATACAGGAGTGGCGCAATGCTGAATGGAGACAGAGATGGAATCATTACCAGAACACTGTCAAAGAAGCTAAAAGAGAATCTTTATCAAATATTGTCCTATCATAATGAGCAACGTGTTTTATTTAAAACCATCGACTGTTCTTAAGGCCCCACAACCTGTACGCCTGGAAGCATCTTCTGAATTGTGTGACACCTTCCTGCATGTTTTTATTGATATGGTTACTACCACAAGGGCTCTCATCTCAATCCCTGCTTGGTCCCCTGCCTGGCTGTGTTTAGTAAGTTCAAGCCAGTGACTCTGACACTTTTAGAGGATGTAGTTGGCCACTTGAATCCATCGGGTTTATCTTGTGATCCTGCCCCATGGCCCACTTAATAAAAGCGATTTCCCCAGCATGGGGCAGTTAATCCTTGCTGTTAATAGCAGTCTGTCTTCAGGCATTGTCCCTGTAAGTTTTAAACAGGCTGTGGTGCAGTCCCCGTTCAAGAAACCAAACCTTGACCCAGCTGTGTTAAAGCTTGACACAAGTCTCTAAACAATCTATACAAACTAGTCGAGATTTAATCAACTAATCAGAGTTTTCTTCAACAGTCTCTTTCTCTTTGCCGCTCTCCCATAAAGCTCAGATTGATGAAGAACCTGGACAACAGCTCTTGTAGCTCAGTTTCCATCTCACCTGTTGAAGCTTGGAACTCACAGGTGTATTGGTGGTCTCTCTCATTATTCTCCTTCTTCGTGGTCACTCAGTTTGTGAGGACAGCCTATTCTTGGTAGATTTACACATGCCCCATATTCCTTCCATCTCTTGATGATGGATTTACCAGAACTCCTGGGGATGTTTAGGGCCTTTTGTATCCATCCTCTGACTTGTACTTTTCAATAAGCTTTTCTCTGAGTTGAATTAGGACAGTCTTTTATTTATCCAAATACTTATTTTACATTAAATATTTTTATTTAATTGGTATTACTCTATAGACATTTAGTTTCACTTTGACACTGAAGGTTTTTCTTTAAATATTCTTTTGTAAAGAAGGCCAATTTATAGTGATCATGACTGATGATTTATGACAGCAATAAATGCAGAAAACATCCAAGGGGTGAATACTTTTGCAAGGCATTCTAATATCCTGGAGGTTTCCCAGTCTGGTTTTAAAACTCGGCACAACCTTAGTAAGGGTCTTCATTGACATCCTTATGGCAACTGATTCCGGTGATCATGTGGTTCTTGTCCTGCTTGACCTAACCACTAAGTTGGACACAGTGGACCACAACATTTTAGTATCTCGTTTACAGCACCAAGTGGGCATTTGTGGCATCACTACAAAATTGTGTAGGTCCTATCTGGCAGACAGAACCATGTGCGTCAATATAGCTGGTTTTGAATCCTCCTCTCCTCCTCTGTCTTTTGGGGTTCCGAAGGGCTCAATCTTAGGTCCTCTGCTCTTTTCTCTTTATCTGCTTCCTTTAGGTTCAGGAAGCATGGGAGCTTTTGCATTGCTCAGTTGATGACACTCAGATATGTATGCCACCTGCTGATGCAATTAGAAGCTGTGCTGTAATTCTGGAGCACAGGAGGTATTCCAGGCTATTGTTTAAACCTGTCCGTCGGGATTAACATCGGAGACATTTGCATTTATTGTCATTATCTCTTCTTCAGGTGCTCTCACAGGAGGTTTTCACAGGAAAACTGCAAACATTCAAAGCAGGACCTAATCCCACTGAGTTCAGCTGTGCCACATCATTATTTACAGATAACACACTTTAACTTAAAGTTGTTAAATAACGCTTCAGACGCTTATCCAGGAAAATTAGATTTGCATGCTATTAGGTTTATGAAAGATACGCAATTTTTATTCTTTTCCTTCCTGTCCCTGGGAGAAAGTATTCTGATTTTATCAGCAGTTATTCAAATCTTTTCAGGTTTTTTATATAAACAGCAGCAATTAACAGCAAGAGTCCAGTTACAGTCAGGGGAAACTACTGCAACATGAGAGTTATGAATCCTTCTGATGTTTGCCTATTTTAGTTTTTATTTTACAGTTGATTTAACTTATGGAGAGCAGCACAGTCACGACTTGTTGAAATTTGTCCTCTTCTTCTTTTAAATTATATTTATTCAAATATTTTCCATAAGGTTTCATAACTCCCATATTGTGGAATTTTTCAAACAAAATTTATATCTATTGTTATGAATATCAGCAAATTTATAGGGGGGAACAATGCCCCTGGTTTAGAATGCTGCTGCTCCGTTTCTTACTGGAGTTCATAAGAAGGAGCACATCAGCCTCACTCTGGCTTCCCTCCACTGGCTGCCTGTGCATGGTAGAGTTCATTTTAAGATTCTTTGATTTGTTTTTAAAAGTTTGAATGGTCTTGCCTCGTCCTGCCTCTCAGTCCTCTCCTCCTTGGTGCCTCAGGTCAGTTGATCAGCTGCTCTTCGAGGTGCCGAAATCTAAACAAAGGCTCAGGAGGGACAGAGGTTTTTGTGTTGTTACTCCTAGATTATAAAAGGATCTTCTGTTAATTTTCAGACAAACCCCTTCAGTGTTCACTTTTAAAATTCTTCTAAAAACACATTTTTAGTTCTTGATTTTTGGGACAGCCTGACACTTGCTCTTATTTTTTTTACTTCTGTTTTTTTTTTACTGATCTTATTGTTGTTTTAACTGTTTTTATTCTTTGTTTTATGCTTTGATTTGACATGTACAGCACTTTGTTGCATCTGTGGTTCTTTTTAAAAGGCTTTACAAATAAAGTAGTAGTAGTATTTATTGTTGTCCACAAGAGGTCAGTAGAGTCTGTTTCTTCTGTCCCTGATTGACTTCAGCAGGATTAAAAGGTCCAGTTCTCATCCTGTGTTCTTCCTCTTTTTTTTTAATGAATGGGTTTATTATGTCTTCTGATACTTGTTGCTTTAAAAAAATTGTCAACTTTTTGTGTTCAAATGGCTGAATATCTGTAAATACAATCAGAATGAATATGAGCCTGCTCCTTTTCAAAAATAGCAACCCTCAAACATTTGCTACAAAACCAAACGTTCCATAAAAACCTTTCTAGAATGTTCTAACGTCTGGGTTAGATTACCCAACGTCTTTCATCCCAGATCAACTAAGATCATCTTGAGAAATGGAGTTGCAGCCATTTTGGTCAAACCTTGAAAATAACGTTAAGCACAAAGTCATGTAATATTGCAAGATGCCCACTCAGAGTATGTATGTTTTGGGAATGACTTTCAGCTACAAAATTCAGCTGAATATTTTTAAAGTTAACAGCGTAGTAGCTACTTTTGTGTTGGCTAAAGTCAATTAGCCATGGCGACCATTTTGCATCAAGTTGACTCCACAATTTAATGAATTCTAGATGTACACTCAGTGATTATTTTCTGCAAATTTCACTGAAATTCATCAAGTGGTTCATGAAATCTTTTGCTAACAGACAGACAAAGTTAACTCCAACAGTTAATAATAAAGTTTTAAGCAAACATTTCATGCAATAGGTAGAACTTGAAGGAGACCTGCTTGTTGCAAATGATTCTCCTCCACAAGCACACCAATCTGTAGCTCAGTATTTGTAAAGTTGACTGAATTATAGCCATTTTCTTGTTTTATAAGATTAGTTGGCTGTGGTGGCCATATCGAATAGAGTTGGCTGTAAAAGTTCATCAGTTTTAGATGTCCATTTTAATGATTATTTCTTGAAAGTTCCATTAAAATCCATCCTCTGGTTCATGAGATATTTTGCTAACAGACGGAGTTCACTCCACAAAGGTAATGACCAATTTAAAAAAAAAAAAGACCTTGTGCAATGTATTAGTGTTCAGAACAAGTTTTGAGGATCAGTCTCAGCTGCTAACAGATCCGATTTGTAGCTCATTTTGTAAAATTGACTAAGTTGTAGTAATATTTGTGTTTTTAAGGTCAGTTGGCTAGGGCAGCCATCTTGAATGAGGTTGACACCAAAAGATAATGAATTGTAGATGTACATCCAGTGATTACTTTCTGCGAGTTTCACTGATATTCATCCAGTGGTTCATGAAATATTTTGCTAACAGACAGACAAACGCAGAGACACAGGGAATAACATTATCACCTGCTTCCTTTTAGGATCTGCAAACCTGCAGCAGATAGAAACCTGTAGACCCCCGGCGCCAGCTGCCAGCTGTATGAGAAGTTATCAGTGGGCTTTTTAAAGCAGAATGTGACGCCAGGAGAAGCTGCTCCGATCAATGAGGACAAATATTGGCTCTTCAGTCATTTCTTTTAAGTCTTCAAGGACGCATGAGTCTGTTTACTGACTTTATCTAAATCACAGCCGTTAGAAAGTTAGTCTGAAGGCTTTAATCGGGAGTCCAAGCCACTGCATTCACAGCAGGTTTATGATGTGTGTGTGTGGGGGTGGGGGGATCTGGCCTGCTGATGCAATAAGAACGCTGTCCAGTGCTGTAACTCTGGAGCACAGGAGGTATTCCAGGTTATTGTTTAAACCTGTTCGTTGGGATTAACATTGGAGACATTTGCATTTATTGTCATTATCTCTTCTTCAGGTGCTCTCACAGGAGGATTTCACAGGAAAACTGCAAACATTCAAAGCAGGACCTAATCCCACTGAGTTCAGCTGTGCCACATCATTATTTACAG
>JAOXNZ010000091.1:35686164-35699073 GCA_028566095.1 Kryptolebias brasiliensis
GCAGAGAATCTACCAGAACCTTACTACGTTTATTGATAGTTTTCTTTTTAAAAATTCCCAGACTTAATATACATCTCAGTATCATTCATATAACAATATATAATTTGTATAAAATAATCACTGAAATTCTGTATAGCGTAAATATTTGCATTTAATTAGTTTCTGATAGTCTTTCTGCAGCTTTCTTGAAACTATTCAAATAAAACTCTTTTTGCTGCTGCGCTCGCAGAGGAATAAAGAGTAAAGTTCTGCCTGTTTCCCTCTGGTTGTCCTGTTAGCAGAGATAGCGGATCTCTGGCCCAGATTTCTCTCTGTCAGGCCTTCCTGCAGAACGACAGGCTGCTGCTTCCATCAGCTCATTAACAGCAGAGGGAAACAAACACAAACGCTCTGATTGGCTCTTTGTGAGGAACACAGCATTTACTCCAAGCATTAAACTAATCTGCACGTCCTGTTTCAGGGCTGCAGACAGGCCATTAAAAACAGTTCACGGTTTCTGTTTAAATTGAACTCACGAGCGTCTCTGTTCTCCTCACCCTTCATCATTAACTTTCTTTCCTTCCATGACTTAACGTTTATTTAGAGGCTTTTAATACTTAATCTGGGCCCTAAAAACTGACATGTTGCATATGTCATGCTGGATTATTCTCAGATTTAGAGAAATGTGCACGAGAGCATGAGCATGGGATGGGTTATATCATCTCATGCTGTCTGGTTGCTAACATGCAGCAGAATGAAGACAAATACAAATTCTGTAATATTCAAAACTCAGTTCACGTATTTTCTAACATGAAGGACTTAATATTTAAAGAAAATTTATTGTCTTAAATAAAGCTAATCTGTCTAATTAGATGAGCTCCACTGGATTTAATTAAAAAAAATGAATCTAAATGAAAACATTGTGTTCAGTTGTTGTTTTTAAAAAGCCTGCTACTGCAGTGAGTGTCTCAGATAAATCCTGTATGAAAGAAACTAAAATGTACTGAATATTTATCAGCCAACTGTGGAGGACATAAACTACAATATGGATGTTATTGATTGGTTAACGTAAACTACGTGAGCAAAAGAAAAACCATGCAAATAAAACTTCCAGCGTTCCTTGAAGGGATGCATGTCACCCGCCGTCTTTTACTCCACAGTTAAAGATCCTCTCGTGTTGATTAATGATGGAGTTTTGGAAAAATATAATGTTATGCTATCTAATGCGGTATGCCAACATGTCGCGCTCAGAGTAAGTGTTGTGGAAAAATTCGCAGCTAAAAGTAAACGTAGCTATAGTCATTTTTGTGATTTTTAAGTTCGGCTGGCTGTCTTGAATCGGGTTGATTCTATAATTTAATCAGTTGTAGTTGTTCATCCAGTCATTATTCCCTGAAGGTTTAATTCAAATTCGTTCAGGGGTTCGTGAGATATTCTGACAACAGACACAGTGACTCCAAAATAGTTATTGGCAACGTTTTAAACAAAGAGCTTGTTAGCGCTCAGAATATGGGCTAGGGATCCGTCTCAGCTACCTCCACACCACTTTTGAGCACAATATCTTTACAATCGACTGAGTTAGAGTCATTTTGGTGTTTTTTATGTTCGGCTGGCTGTGACAGCCTTCTTGAATCGAGTTGACTCCAAATGTTAATCAGTTGTAGATGTTCATCCAGTGATTATTGCCTGAAAGTTTCATTAAAATCCGTGCTGTGGTTCATGAGATATTTTGCTAACAGACACGCACGCACGGCGGCGGGCGACAAGAACGGTCATGGCTCAGTGTTTTATTGTGTCTCCAAAGGTAAACCTCTGCTCTGGACCCCCTTCATCCAGCGGCCCCTACATAAGAGGAAAGGCGGCCAGGTTCGGTTCTCCAACGACCAGACCGTCGAACTGGAGAAGAAGTTCGACACGCAGAAGTACCTGTCCCCGCCGGAGAGGAAGCGGCTAGCCAAGATGCTGCAGCTCAGCGAGAGACAGGTGAGCGGACCGGAACCGGACCTGTTCTGATGAGGGAACCCGTCAGGTCATCTGTAGGAACCGGACCGGGAGCGCTGCGTTCAGGGACCTTAGAAACAGTCTGGGAAAACTCCGCGACGTGAAACAGCTCCTGGTGTTTTCAGACTGACAAATTCTAACCTGAACTTGAAAAGGAAATTTTGTCAAGCAAAGATGGCAGCTATAAGTAAATAAATAAATGAAACAATAGCAACCAAATAAAACGCATTGAAAACCGAGCTGAGTGCAGAATATTTTACCCGACATCAAACCTTTCAGACAACACTAAAAGCAGACTTGACCCCTGTGTGACTAGAATAAACACGATCATATCAATAATAGGAATAACTAAAAACACATCAATGTGTTTGACATAAAATGGTCTGGAAAAAAAAAAACAATCAGAAAGTTTAAATCTGGAATTTTACCGGAACTGAAGGAACCAGAGGATTTTAAAGAAACACTTTTCATTATGTCAGTTATATAAGCACTGCTTTTCGCACAATATAACTAAAGTTATTATTATTATTATTATTATTATTATTATTATTATTATTATATTTGACGGGAGTAACCAGCTAAAAGAAGACTTGAAAACTATTTAAAGGAATCGCAGAAAATCTGCCTTTTCTCCTTCAATGATTTTAACGGGAAATACAAATGTTTTGTGCTTTTCTAACAGTTTCCTACTGATGTTTTGTCCTGTTCCTTGTTGGTTCCGTTCTCTCACCCGGGCCCGGGTCAAGGGCTGAGGGCGGATCAGCAGCCCGGCTCCACCGGGGCCGTGGAGCAGCTGCGCTCAGGGATGAACAGGAGGGTTGTTGTTTTCATGAAGCGTTCGGGTCTGAGGGTTTTACAGAAACCACCGAGGAGGAGCTGCGTTCTGAGGCCGCTCCTCTGGTTATAACCACCGGGTCCGGTGTTGCCGGGGGCCTGGGGCCGAGAGCCAGGTACGGGGACCGGGCATCGAAAAAAATGGCTGCTGTTTCTGAATCCGTGTGCGCTCAGCAGCTCACAGCCGAAATGGAAGGTGCGCAGGTTGGGTCTGAGACAGCTGAAGCGTCCAAGCTGAGCAGAATCTGACTGAAAGTGTTGTTGACAGAGAGGGTGGATATGAAACTGATTGTGACTGTGTTTCTGTGGCTGACAGAGTTTCTCATAATGAGGGCTTATATTGTCTGGAAGAGATTAATGAGTTTCTGGTCCACACCTGTGGTCCATCTGCTGCCATTAGAGAATATTTACCTGAAGTTGAGACGTTCATTGAGACAGTCCCTAAGCTTCTGAAAGTTGTAAGCTTAGATTTATTAGAGGACAAAAAGAAGTTATGACCTTAAGAAGCATGTTACAGTCCTTTTTCCTTTTTTCCTGAGGAAAAAAATGAAGAGCATCTCAAAAATGGCAAAGAAACTGAAACTAAAGATAAGACCACCATGATGAGACATTTGCTCCTTTTCTCTCCTTTATGCAGGGATTGGCTGGCCTTCCTAAATGTAAACAGAAGAAGAGATGCACAAAATAGAGCTTTAATAACTAAAACTATTAAACAAAAAAATTGTTTGGATGTAGTTTAAATGTATTTAGTTTACAGTGACAATATTAATGAAATTAACTGGGGTTTACGGTGGTGGTGGTGGGGGGACAATGCTCTCAGTCAAGGGACAAATTTTACTACAGGGGTTGTCATCTTATTTTCTCACTCATTAAACATAAATATTATATCAATCATGGAGAATGCAACGGGCAAAGTCCTTATGGTGAAGGCTCAGATGAAAGATTTTATTTTTAATTTTATTATTATGTATGCTGCTGAAAAAGAGTTTCGAAAGGGAAGACGTTTTTAAGTCTTTGGAAGAAAAATTAGAAAGCATTGACTGTGGAGAAAACACTATTTTAAGTGGTGACTGGAAATGTTGCACTAATTTCAGATGGAGCTGGAGAAGAGCCCCGTTTTCTATCATCGATGTTTCTGTTTCACATCCTGAAGAAAGCAGACTTGGTAGATGCTTGGAGATTGAAAAATCCTTCAAGCAGACAATATCGGGTTTAAATTTCTGATGGTCAGGTTAGTGCAGCGAGGTGAGGTGTCGTTTTTACAGATCATCTCATTTGAATGAAAATTACTGTTTTTATCCACTGGGAAATAACAGCCTTTTTGGCATTTTAATGTTAAAATTATTACACAATTTTATTTTCTTGGAAACTTTTCTGGGCTCACCGGAAATCAAAGAGATGTGATTTTTTTTACACTAATTCAACTGTGAAAAGTAGGAAAGGCCCAATTTAGAGTCTCCTGCCAGCAATATTCTTTGGGATAATGTTCTTTCTGCTAACATTAAAAGAACAGTGCTGGAAATAGAAGAAGAGAAAAAACACCTGGAAAATGTTTCTTTCTTACAAACAACTTCACAGACTTTAATACAGTCCAAGAGACTTGAACTGAGCCAAAGGAGCTGCAGTCAAAGCTGGTTTAACAACATCCAAGATATGGACCCACCAACTATTTTCTGTTTTAGTTTGAAGAAGTCTGTTAAAAAACATAAGATCGTCCTTCGACTCACAAATGGAAAACTGAGTTCAGATCCAGCTGAGATGAGGAACCATGCTGTGGATACACAGGCAGGATGTGGAGGTTCTGAAAGGACTTCCATGCCTAAATCCAGAAGATCAGGAGACCCCAAACTCAAATATGACTCTGGATGAACTGAGATGGCACCTGGGACTGCTCTAGGAATCCATGGTTTACCATCAGTTTTAACCACTTGTTTTAGGACAAGATTTTCTGGATGTTTTTAGACAATCTTCCAGCCTCCTCTAGACAAGCTTAGAATATTACCCTTTAAAAAAAACAAAAAAAAAAAACAAAACAAAGACCAGTTGCTCTCTTATACGCTGACTACAAGATTCTCTCTAAGGTTTTATCAAGTAGGCTGAAAATATTTATTGAACTTCTAATTGCTCCTGATCAATCCTGCTGCATTCCTGACAGGTCGATTTTAGATCACTTATTTTTTATTGAGGGATGTTTTGATGTATGTAAACTGTATGATACTAATGTGTGTATTATATCTATTGGTCAGAAAAAGGCATTTAATTGTATAGATCACAAGTTTCTTTTTTTCCCCTCGCAAGCCTTTGGTGTTGAGGAAGGGTTCCTCACTTGGATAAAGGTCCTGTACAGAGAGGCATGCTGTACTGAGAAAGTAGGGATGGGCTTGAGTTGTCCAGTGTCAGTAAAAAGAGAGATCAGGCAGGGCAGGGCTGTCCTATCTCAGGCCAGCTGTACAGTCTAGTAATTGAGCCACTTTTGACCAAATGAAGGAGTTGACTGAAGCGTCTTTCTTTACCAAACTTAGCCCAAGCCTCTCCCATAGACAAGCAGTATATGCTAAAATATTACTACAGTTTTTTTGACTAAGCATTCCAACAGAAAAAACTTGTAATCATTTTTCTGCTAACATTTCTTTCTACCAAACTTGTCATCATTCAGTGTTTTCTGATTGGGATGGAAACACCCACTACAGCCCCAAACACCACCTCCTACTTTTCTAATAATTTATTTCATTGTCTTACCGTTTCTGACTGGAAACAGCTCTGTAAAAAAAGACCCAACTTTTGTTCAATTTTAATATTTTCATCATGAGCCACCATTAGCATAGGCACAACCCATTTTGTTTTAGCAACTGAGATGGCTGAGATGCACAGTGCTGAATTTGCCATTGATTAATATGGGGTTTTGCATAATTTTTCCTTTTGTTTAATGTATTAAATGCTTAGTTTAGCATGGAGCAGATGACAACGCTATAAAGTAGACTTTGAATAACAAATTGAGCCTCAATTTGGTGTCTATATGTAGCAGGTGTTGTGTTTAGTTTTGTTTCCAGTGTGGATGGGGAAAGAGGCAAACACCAGAAGTGAAAACAGCGTTTAGGGAGGTCTACAAAAAGCAAAATCGGGCTGTAATATTCCACAGCATGAACAGAATTGTCTGTTTCCTCCTAAATCACATCAAATATTTATGAATCAGACATTTACTGTACTTGTCCTTTTCATGTCAACCCAATAGGTAAATTAGAAACATGCCAGTTTGTAAAATTTTAATCCTTTTATTGGCAGTTTTTAACCGGTTGTTCAGTTTGGAGTTTGATTTTTTTTTTTTAGATTAAGCTGCAGTGTATTTGCCATTTAGGGGTCAACCTCTGTTTTTTTGGAGTGTAAATTAGTTTTATCCAATAATAAACTAATAATGAAATCTAATCTTTTTTGTGCTATGATATTACACTCAGATTGCACCAAATCACACCAATTATTAATTTTTCTTTTCTGGGGGGCACGTCCCTAGACCCCACTTGCTGGTGAATTCTTCAGCAGGTGCCTTTTGCTTGACTTTAATAGCCTTTCACTGTTCTGGAGGGGAAAATCACTGATCGTTGGTTTCTTGGTCCTACTTTTTCTCAGCCTGATTGTTGCTCGGCTTAACTTCTTTTTGACAGTAAAGTTGTCAGCTTCTCTGTTTCTTGGCCGTACTTTTTTCACCTCCATTGTTTCTCAACTTTACCTTTTCTTGACACAACTGGTTCTCAGTCTTGACTTTATTTGGTTTGACTGTTTCTCCTCTAAACTGTATTTCAACATTACTATTCATTGGCAGATGTTTTTCTCAACTTGACTGTTTCCCTGCTTCATTTTTTCTTGGCTGTCCTGGATCTCGGATAATTTTTTTGTCAGCTTCACTGTATCATAAACTTACTTTTTTTTTGCTTGACTGATGCTCAGTATGACTGTGTCTCACCATGTCTGTTTCTTGACTTTACACTTTTTCTTCGTGTCTTTTTTTTAGCCACAATATTTTTTTGGACCTGACTGCTTCTCAAATTCACTCTTTCTTTGCTTTAATGGTTCTTGGTTACACTGTTTCTCATCCTTATCTTTTTTTAGCTTGACTCTTTTTTGAATTGACTATATTCTAAATTCCCTTGATCTTGTTTCTTGATCTTTCCTGGTTTCACTTTTTTCTTGTCCCTGAATAAGTGTTTTGACATATGCACCTGAAATAATAATTTCAAAGAAATCAATCTACAGATATGCTGGAACTGTTAGCTACATGTTGCCGTACAGTGAAACAGAGCAGAGCTTTCACTCTGACTGTTTGCAGATGTTATGATGCAAAATTTGATAGATGAAGGTGGCATTTTTCTGTTCAGTGTGTGGACAGCTGAGGAGCAGTGGTTAGAGCAGTTGTCCTCCAACAAGAAAGTTGGAGGTTTGATTCCACCAGTATGCAGTCATGGGTCAAAGTGTCCCTGGGTAAGACATTGAACCCTACATTAGAGACATTCCCTCTAATGTACCGATCGGTGTATGAATGTGATCTAAAGCACTCTATAGAATGATTTATTCAGGTTAGCTTTGTAGAGATGTAGCAGAGTGCCGTATGAATGTGTGTGAATGGGTAAATGATGGCAGATTGTGTTGTAAAGCATTTTGAGTAGCCTGGCTGGATAGAAAGGTTCTATATAAGTACAGTCCATTTACCAGTTTATCTTTGATCTCATTAACTAAGTCAAAATGACCCTATGGAAACAAATGTTGTCCACCCCTGATTTAGCTCATGTTTATGGTCAATACTAAACAAAATGGATTCTGTGGTAGAACTGCCATTATTTCTTTGTATGTGCTCAAACTGGGGGACAAAGGGCCAGTATTTTAATAATATTTAGGCACTTACAAGCTTCAAAAGAATGTTGTAGTCTTATTTGAAGTGGTTTTCTTAACACACCAGATGTTTGGATTTCTTTTCTCTGCCACTCAAAGTGGAGGGGTTGTTTTCCCTGAAAGCTTCACTCTCATGTTGAGCATCCACATCTTGTCTAGCCAAGACTTAAATTACAAACAAATTAAATGGTCTTCCTCTCTGTGCAAACAGTAGACTGTATATGTTATGGTCATCAGTATGTTGATTAAGTTTCCTGGCACTCATCCTGCTGTGCCTCGGTTTGGCTCCTTGTGCTTAACTTTTAACCAATCATTGTGAGTCATGATTCCCAACATTTGACCCAGTCAGAAACAGTGCAGAGCGAGTCATGACTTCCTGTTTTCAACTGATACCCTGTGCGTAATGCAGATTAGGATTTGATCACAGTTGTCACCTTGTAGCAATGTGACAAAAAACAAAAAGTTTGAGCAAACTGGATAAATTTGGCACCGTTGGTTAGAGCTTGAAAAAAAGCCTTTAATTTGTCACCAAGATCATCCAGATAAAACTACAGGAGTTATAACAGTTATGATTTTTTTAGGATTTTAAGTACATCTCTCTCATCCTAGAAAACTATTTGCTTCTCTTAAAAAATCTCATGAAAGTTACAGTGAATGCAGAAAAGATTATAAAGAACAACTTATTGAGTGAATAAACAAACATTTTACTTCCTTTATGCAAAATCAGCCGTGGTTTTTGGTGGAATTGATCTGATATGACGGTCGCCGAACACTGATCGCAGGTAGATTCTCTCGTTGCTACACTTTGAGCCTCAGTTAGAAACTCACACTGATTTTTTTAGTGAGACCTATAAATTTGTGTCATGCTGGCAAAATCATAGTTGTTTATTTGATTGTTTGTTTTTCTTTTAGGTAAAGACTTGGTTTCAGAATCGACGAGCCAAGTGGCGAAGACTAAAACAGGTGAGAGGTTTTCTTCTGAAGTCGGTGCTTTAGTCATTCTGGTCCAGCTGTTCAGGTCACATTTTCATACTTTTTTCGTGTGTGTCAGGAGAACCCCATGGGCGGGAAGCGGGAGGTGGAGGATGACTGCGCGGTCGGGAGGAGCAGTAAAGGAGACAAGACGTCAGAGCAGGTGGGGGTCCAGAACCTGGAGCAGAATCGGACGAACATGGCCTCCCAGGTGGAGCAGGGTGGTCACTGTGGGCGCCCTCTGACCACGCAGCAGACTCACACAGATCTGGACTCTGATGTGTCAGATGACTCAGACCAGGAGCTGGACATAGAGGACTATAACGAGTTCACACTGAACCCGTAATTCTGATGTCTGGTCCGATCCAGTTGAACTGTTGAGCTGGATGATGAAGTTAGTTGGCCTCCTGCATCATTATCTGTATTTCTTTTACTTGGTTTACATGTCTGTTAGATATGAAAGAATTAAAGCCCTTGTATTACCTGAAGGAATGCGTGTCGCCTGCTGCCTTTCAGGCCAAAGTTTTAAACTGAGATCTTTTTATGACGAGAAAAGACAGAGTTGGAATCGTTTTGGTCAAATCTGAAAATTACCTTAACAGCATTACTATGCGAGATCTCATGAAATGTGTTAGCTCTCAGAGGATATGACTCTCAGCTACTACCATGTCTAATTTTAGTTCAAAATCTTTAAAAATGCCTGAGTTCTAGCCCTTTTTGTGTTGGCTAAGGTTAGTTAGCTGTGCCAGACATCTTAGATTAAATTGACTCCAAAAGTTAATCAATTGTAGATGTACGTCCAATCATTACTTTTTGAAAGTTTCTTTAACATCTGTCCTGTAGTTCATGAGTAATTTTGCTAACAGGCAGACAGAGTTGACTTTGATAGTTAATTGACAAAGTTTTATGTAGAAATATGTGATCAACTAGTGCTTTGAGTATAAATTATGGATGACTCCCAGCTACTGTCACACCAAATGTTAGCTCAATAACTGTAAAATTGACAGAGTTAGTCATTTGGGTGTTTTCTAAGATTGCTTAGCTGTGGTTGCCATGTTGAATGGGGTTGACTCCAAGATTTAATCAGTTATAGATGTGTATATATATATATATTTACTTTCTGAGAGTTTAATTAAGATCCATCTTCATGAGATATTTTGCTAACAGACAAACAAACACACATACACAGACAGGAGCAAAAACACTACTGCCTTTTGCCTTTTGGGGAGAGGGTGATAAAAAGAAACTCTGAAGGCTGAATTATGTGAAACCTGGTGGAAAGGCCAAACATGGATCAGTTTCTGATTGGATCCAGTCTTTCCTTCTTTGATCAACCTTGTCTCAGAACTGAACTCTGCTTTCAGTGATGTTATAGATCAGGACTTTTTGAACTTGTAATCCACGGTTTTGTTCTGTATTTGTGTTGTATTTCTGTTTGATGTATGAACTGTTTGTTTACTTTCCTTTTACTGTGGTAGTTTTGGTTCTGAATGATAAAAACCTTCATGTCTGTATAAAATGTGATATTTAGTAAAATAATCAATGTAGCATAAAAGTTATTTTGTTAAACCCATCTAATAAACTATTTCATAACAAAATAGACATGTGAAATCAATTCTTTTTCATGTCAAACACAACACAAAAAAAAAAAATACTAGTCAGATTTGGAGTTATTCTGAACTAATAATACAAAAATTATGTCCTTAAACGAAACGAGAAATAATAAAATTGTTACATGAAAAACTAGTTTAATCCTTCCATTAAAGTCTGTATTGATGTTTTGCATTGAAATAATTTCACATTAAAGTAAATTAAATAAATTACATAAAAAAAGTACCAAAAAAAACTTTACATGTAAAAATTTTACAAATGTGAATTTTGGGGATCTTATATTCAAATGAATGTTATTATTGTCCAGTTTAGGCCCAATTAATATTGTAAATAAAAAAATTAAAGGCCCAACATTTCTTGAATGAATGTATATCGCCCGCAGTCTTTCATGCCGGAGTTTTTGACTGAAATCATCTTATGTTGAGAAATAATGGAATTATAGTCAAAACTTGGGGGAAAAAAACTATTAAGTGTGATCAAATGGGATATTTCAAGATGTCAAACTCTGATAATGTGATGGGAGTGACTCTCAGCCACAGCTGCACCAAATTTTAGCTCAATATCTGTAAAACTGACTGAGTTACAGCTGTTTTTAGTGTTGTCTAAGGTCAGCTATCTGTGACAGCCATCTTGCATTAGGTTAGCTCCAAAAATTAATCAGTTGTAGACATTCATCCAATGCTTATTTCCTGAAAGTTTCAATAAGATTCGTTCAGTGATTCATTAAATATTTTGCTGAAACACACAAACATGCACACATACAGGGGCAAACAATTAGCAATACTCTACTAAAAAAACATACAAACACTTCTTAAATGGTTTTATTGATTGTATGTTCATTTAACACTTAAACATTAATTAAAATAATACAATTAACATTTTTTAACAGAATTCCACATAATTTTATTCATTTATTTTTTCTAGATTTAGTGATATATGTTGTTTCACAGTAACATGTATGAGTGAACTTTTTAAGACTGTTGATTTTTTAAGTGTGTTGGTTGAGCTGAACTTTAAGCATTTGTTGAATGAACCAATATGTATTTTGTCACATTTAACAATCTGTTTTGCTGTCTCTGGTATGTATTTTTTTTATTTATTCAACAAGGCTTTCATCAGCAACACAAAGTCTTTGTTCATGCAAATAAGTTATTTTTTCCACACTGAAATGTTAGCTTTCGTAAATTCCAGTAAAAAAATCATTTATTGAAAGGCTAATTAAACAAGGTCAAGTTAGTTTGACCCACCTGAGTAATAGAAATCAAGCACAGCTCTAGTGCAAAATGTAGAATCAGCCCTTAAAGATAATCAAAATCCGGTTTATTGTCAAGTTTACACAAGGAATTTGTCCTGTTGACTCAGTGCAGGAGGTTCACAACAGAATTAATAAATGCCAGTTAAAAATATACAAATGTGCTAACAAAAAGCATGAAATAGGCAGAAATATAAAACTAAAATGTGCACATGGATGAAATCTGCAAATGTCTAGGGTTTCAAAGTAAAATGTGCAAAAGTGAAAAAAAAGGAGTTTGACAGTCTGATTGCAGGTGTTTTTTTTGTATTTTTTTTTTGTAGATGGGGGATATGCTGGTGTAGATTCTCAGTCATCCAGAACATGGTAACTCCAAAAAAAAAGTTAAAAAACTTCTATTCTGTAGCTGAAATGGGAGATGTTGGTGGGATGAGAACAGAGCATGACCCAGAGAGTGTTTAAAGCAGCATCTCACTGGGCTGCAACTGTTTGAGGCTAGTTGGTGACTCAAAATGACCAGAAAATTGATGTGTTTTTAGCTGCAGTCTGTCTAAATCTTGAGTGTTTGTGACCAAACTGCCCGCAAACTGTGTGGCTGCTTTTTGAGTTGCCAATTTCTTTGAAAATCAGGACCTATTTCTATGTATGCAGTTTGTAAAATTGCATTCTTGATCATGCACATTATTTTGTTGCCCACCTCTACCCACATCATACCTTTGCTGCTTTCTAAATTTAAAAAAGGAGATTTGGAGCAGTTTTTTAATCATTTATTTTATCTTCAGCGTGGTTTGTAGACCTGGACATTTGCCTCAGATGTTTTCTGTCAGAGAAGAGCTCCAGGGCAGGTGTCAAAAAACAGCTCCTGAGAAAAGTTGGAAACCAGAGACAAAATTCAGGTGAGATGCCCACATTGAGTCTGACTATTTTGAGGAAGAATTTGCCACCTACATCTTTTAAACATGTTCAAAACTGAAGTTACAGGACTGTGTGCCGCTGTAACTCACAAAAAAAGAGAACCCCCACAAACATTTTAAGACATTTTGGAAACTCCGTCACAATGCCATTTACCAACTAGTCACAGCCTAGTAAGATATATTAGTAGTCCAACAGCTGATGAGAATAAACTGTTGTGAAGTAAAGTACTGGTTCTGATGGTTCTGATGGACTCAAACCTCCAGTTAGACGGGTTTGGTTCTATTAGTCCATTTCCAGGGTGAGAAGGTTCAGCGGCAATCCTCCTGAGAGAAAATACATTTTGTGTAAAATCTCTTTAATAAAACCCAGCAGACTTATATTTATGGAAAATTAATATTAGTATCAAACTTTATAGTTATAGAAAATAAAAATTAGTCCAGCTTGTTGGCTATTTAATTGTGACT
>JAOXNZ010000091.1:35813937-35828569 GCA_028566095.1 Kryptolebias brasiliensis
GGTTTGATTATTTTCAGGTTGGTGACCAAAAAAATTATTTTTTATTAGATATTTCAATATGAAAAAAAAAAAAAAAAAAATCAGGAATGAGGCCGTGTGTGTGTGTGTGTGTGTGTGTGTGTGTGCAAAGAGCTGGTTTCCCATGGTAGCAGTGTATGGGGGTCCTGGGTGGAGCGTGGTCGCAGGGGGCAGTGTATCCATGAAATGGGGCCTGTGGGCACCAGCGTGGCTTGGTTGTGGAGGATCTTAAGCAGGACTGTCCACGCTGGCCTCATGCCTAGGCTTTGACTGATCGTGACCAGGTCAAGGAAACAAAGTAGCACAGACGTGATACCCACGGCAGTAATGTTGTGCTGCCTTTGCATGATCTTCTAGCACATACTTGTATCCTGCTGCAGTTTGGGAGAGTCATGCCAGGCAGGCATACAGAGTGATGAAGGAGTAGGAGAGCATCTAGGGTATTTAGAAAATGGCAAGAAAAACGTCTTTGGGTGAGAGTGTAACATCAACCATCATTGCCTTCACACTGAAGGAAGTTTTTTAAATTTGCCACTGATCAGTCCACCTGATCAGCACGTCTAGTCAGTCAAAAATGGACTCAACTGACTGATACATTCAGCAGTGTCAGGACGCCTACATTCATGTAATAAAACAGACATTGTTCGGTTGGGAAAACAGCAAACTAAACTAACTAACTAAATGTAGAGTAGAAACATGGCTCTGGCTTCTCTGTGCTGCTGAGCGTTTCTGCCTTCAGTTCGCTTCTCAAATCAAAGCTGGGTATGAACGTTGACCAGATCCTAGGTGGAAAACCAGGAAGATTTGGTTTCCAAGCAGCCTAGCTATTAGAGGAATACTTTAGGCTGTATTTTAGTACTCAGAATATAACTCAAGAAGATCCACTTTCAAGTTTAAAAGACCTTTATTAAGTGTTAGAAAGACAAAGTGTGAGTGAACAGCCAAGAAAAGAAAGCAGTAGGTCAGTGTAGCTGGCTCTAAAGCTTGGGGAAGTTGCCCTGCCAATGTAGTTTACTTGAATGTTTTACCAAGCCTGAGTTGTTTGTGTGTGTGTGTGAGAGAGGGGGTGGGGGTTGTCAGTGGAGAGGTGACAGGCTGTGGCTGTTGGATTCTGGGTGGGGGTTAAGGTGGAGAGGGCTGAGGTAAGACTGGGGTGAAGGTTTAAGTTGAGGGCAGAGGGGAACCAGAGGAGAAGAGGTGTGTGTGTGAGTGTGAAGAGTTTAAGTGGAGGGCAGAGTAGAGACTGCCTGTGAGTTTCTGTCCTCTGAACGACCCCCTCTGCTCCTACACATGAACAAGAAGCTACATCTCAGCACGTCTGTGAGAGCATGAAAGGACATCAGAAGGAGCCATTGTTTGTGTCAACTGCAGCACCTTTAACTTACATAAAACACACAACATAGCATTGTACTTCACACTACTTTTAGTTTGTCACCTTTTTTTTGGCACATCTAACATAAACTGACTTAATGGTTAAATTGTCAGCCATCTAAATCAAAAGAAACTGTGCTGGATGTGAAAGCTACAATTTAAAGACACTGACAGGGTTTTATTTTATTTTTAAAAACTAAGCTTTTATAAATGTATTTAAATTAATAGTTCAGATCTTCTGATGAGAGGTTCTATGGAAAGGTTACGAACAGGTAATATCTTATGTGTGGAACGACCTCAGTTTGGAGAAACAGTTCACGTACAACAGAACTGATGAGCTGATGGCTAGTCCAAACACATTCATTCATTCATTTGATCCAAAATGCTGCTGCCAGAGTTCTGATGAGAGTTGGAAGGAGAGATCATATTCTCCAGATTTAGCTTCTCTCTATTGGCTCCCTGTCAAATTCAGACTAGTATTTAAAATCTTACTCCTAACATACAAATCTCAACAAGCTCCATCTTATATTAAAGATCTTATTGTTCCATATTTTCCTAACAGAGCACTTTGCTCTCAGACTGCGGGCTTACTTGTGGTTACTTGCAATTATTGCTGTAATTAACTTCTTTTTTTTTTGTCCCATAGAAACTCCACCAGGACCAATCCTTCTGTGTTTGTCTGTGTCTCTTTCCTGTCCTCTTAAACCTCAGCAGGTCAAGGCAGATGGCCGCTCGTCCTGAGCCTGGTTCTGATTCACCTGAAGGTTTCTTTCTGTAAAAGGGGGTCATTCCTTTACTCGGGATGGAGGATTGCGCCAAAGTAAAGATTCGACTCAAACAGCTGGCTTCCTGAGATAAACATCCATCCGTCCAATTTGTTTTTACCCAATTTTTCTGTTCAGGGTCGCAAGAGGCTGGTGCCTGTCTCCAGCAGTCACTGTGCGAGAGGCAGGGGACACCCTGGACAGGTCACAGGTCCATCACAGGGCCACATAGAGACAAACAACCATTCACACTCTCATTCACACCTAGGGACAATTTAGATTTGTCAACTGATTAACTTTTGGAGTCAACTTCATTCATGATGGTCATCACAGCTAAGCAGCTTTAGCCTACACAAAAATGGCTACAACTCAGCTAATCTTACAGATATTAAGAAAAAATATGGTGTGGTAGTAGCCTGGCGTAATTCACAACACATACTCCAAGTAATAACCGATTACACAAGATCTGTCTGTTTCTAAAACTTTACCATTAACTATTGGAGTCAATTCTGTCTGTTAGCAAAATATCTCATAGGATACCAGACAGATTTGAATGAAACTTTCAGAAAATAATCACTGGATGAACATTTACTTCTCATCAAATTTTGAAGTCAACCTAACTCAAGATGGCTGCTACAGCCATCTGACCTTAGAAAAAACAAAAATGGCTTTTACTCAGTCATTTTAAGAATATTAAGGCCATATCTTGGATTGTTGAACCAAAGTCCCTCTGGGATATGCACGGCTCTACATTCAGACCTCTGCTGGAACACAGCCCAGTGGTAGTAAGGGATGAACAGGTTTAGCTTTTTTAGTCTCCTCAGACAGGCCTCAGTTTCCTTAAAGGGCTGAAAACTGAGCTGACAACCCCTGCAAAAGTATTCACCCCTTACATGAGGTATTCTTTTTGTTTTTAATTTGATGATAAGTAATAACCCATGAACAATACTCCAAATGAATTTAATATATAAAAAAAGTTTTCTTAAAAGTGGTGCAGTATTTAGGGTCATGGCCCTGTTTGAAAGTGGGACCTCTGTCTCAGTCTCAAATCTCTGAAAGACTCAAACAGGTTTCCCTCAAGAATTTTTTCTGTATTTTGCTCCATGCATCTTTCCTGCAACTCTAACCAATTTTACCAGTTCCTGGTAATGAAAAACATCCCCACAGCATGATGCTGCCACCACCATGCTTCACTACACAGGTGGTGTTCTCAGCATGATGAGGGGTGGTAGGTTTGAACGAATCATTCTTGATGGCCTAAAAGTTCCATTTTGGTCTCATCTGACCACAGCACCTTCATGCTTGTGGAAGAAACTACAAACAGTCCAACTTTTTTCTCTTATGATCTTTGATGTTTAATGTTCTTACCTGGTCTGTGAGGTTTGGTGGATGATCTTCTCTTAGCGGGTTTGCTTTGATGACATCATCTTTCCATTTTCTAATAATGGATTTAATGGAGCTCTATAGGAAGTTCGTGGTTTAGGATTTTTTAAATAACCCAACCCTGATCTGTTCTTCTCCACAACTTTGTCTCTGACCTGTGTGGAGAGTTTCTTGGTCTTCACGCTGTCTCTTCTTCTGGTGGTAGACCTTACTACTTAGAGGTGTTGAACTGCTGTTGATTCTGGAGGCTGTCAGAACAGGGATAAATATACTGAGATCATTTCACACTCAGACTGGCCATAGGTGAATTTTATTTATGTGGCTCCTGAAGGTAAAGTTGGGGCTTCAAGGCAAAGGGGGTGAATACATATACATTCACCGTTCTTAAGTTGATTTTGTTTTGTTTTTCAAATTATTACTTAAATCTAGTTTATTTTTGAGCTAATTTAATTTAAAGTATTCTTTGGAGAATTAAAAACAAGGAAACAAATCAGAAACAAAACATGGAGGGTGAATACTTCCGTGACACACTGTACTATTGTCTTTGTATTTGTCACTTGTTAGTGGCTCTTCTTTCAGCTCAGACTGGGAGGAGCAGCTGGAAGCTGTCTGCTGTCGACTCACAATTTATGACGTCTCAACTAACTTTGAAGAGCAGCTTCTGTTAGCAGCTAGGCTGTCTGAACCCACGAGAAGCCCCTGGCTGTGAGGAACTCTCAGGTGAACTTCTGCTTCAGTGTATTCAAGTTAACCTGCTTCATACGCACACCACACACACATGCTCACAAGTAGATATGTATTTAAAGTTTTACGTGCGTCAGCGTATTAGTTACAGGCTTCTGCAAAAGCAGTTGTGTCTGTTAGTGAGTGTGGAGAGCTTCAAAAACCTCAGAACTGAAGGAAAAGCAAAGCAACATTTCAACTGAAAGCTAAAGGAAACAGAAAGAATTGAACAAAGCTACCAAGGCATGAAATGAATAAAGACAAAAGGATACAAAGAGACAAAGATCAATGACAGAAACAGCAGAGAATTCAAAAAGGCAAAACCAAAAATGTTAAATGGAAACAGAACAGAGGAGAGGAGGTGACCTCTGTCTGAACTCAGTGGTGAACTTCTGCCTCAGTGTACTCTAGTTAACCTGTACTCCCCACCTCCACCCCCTTACACACACACACACACACACACACACACACACACACACACACACACAGTGACACAAGGCAAAGTTACAGCTTATATAATGAAAAACAGGACAATGTGTGTGTTTCCACTACAGCTTAATCCCATCAGTCATGTCTGGCTGCTGTGACACCAGTGGTGAACGATCAGAGCCTTTACGGTACAGAAATTCATGGCTTGCTTGTCTATAATATACAATACAATACATAAATATATATTGGCTCCAATATGATCAGTTACAGATGAACAATACATCCAAGGATTACTTCCAGAAAGTTTCATTAAAACCTGTATGTTATTAACATTAAATGTTTCACTTTTTTTGTCAAAGCTTACAAACAGCAAACAGCATATATGGTTTGGTTTCACTCTTGTGTTGCCAGAATTTTGAACATTTAAAAACTTGCACAACAAAATTCCATCCATCCATTCATTTTCTGCTGCTTATTGGTAGTCGGGTGGCAGAGGCAACTGATCCAGGAGGGAAAATCAGACCTCCCTCTCCCCAGCGACACTCTCCAGCTCCTCCTGGGGGATCCCATGGTGTCCCTTGATCAGAGAGCATATATAATCCCTCCAGCAAGTTCTGGGTTCGCCCCGTGGTCTCCTCCCAGTTGGACAATCCAGGCAAATCTCCAAAGGGAGGCGTCCGGGAGGCATCCTAATCAGATGCCCAAACCACCTCAACTGACTCCTTTTGATGAGGAGGAGCAGTGGCTCTACTCTGAGCTCCTCCGGGATGACGAAGCTCCTCACTTTATCTCTAAGGCTGAGCTTGGCGTCCCAACAGCTGCTTGTATCCAAGATCTTATTTCAGACATGATCGACACCTCATGACTGATGTTCCTATGTAGGTGAGGGTTGGAACATAGAACTAGGAAACCAAGAACTTTGCCTTTTGGCTCAACTGTTTCTACACCACAACACACTGGAAAATGCCCTAATTAATGCAGAGAAGATGCTGATCCGTGGATCCAGCTCCCCTTCCATCCTACCATCACTTGTGAACAAGCTACTTGAACTCCTCAACTTGAGGCAGCGACTCATCCCCATACAGGAGGGAGAACTGCACCTTTTTTCAGGTTGAGAACCATAACCTTAGATTTAGAGAAGCTGACTCTCATCCCAGCGGCTTCTCACTCGGCTGCAAATTGCCCAAGAGCACTCTGAAGGTCATGGCCTGAAGATGCCAACAAAACCACATCATCTGCAAAAAGCAGAGAAGAGAATCTGAGGTTTCCAAACCAGACACCCTCCTCTCCATGACAGCACCTTAAGATCCTGTCCAACACCACAAACAGGATTGGAGACAAGGGACAGCCCTGGTGAAGGCCAGCTTACACTGGGAACAAGCTTGACTTTATGTGTCATGAATGCAGACACAGCTCATGCCTTGGTTGTACAGGGACCAGCTACTCATTACAAATGACTCTAGCACCTGCAGCACCATCCACAGAATGTCTCGGGGAACCTGGTTATAAGCCTTCTCCAAATCCATAAAACACATGTAGACATGGAGTCAAACTCCCATGACCCCCTTACTAACCCTGGTCCACTGTTCCACATCCGGAACAAAAGCCACACTGCTCCTCCTGGGTTCAAGGTTCGACAGTCTGTCAGAGCCTCCTTCCCAACACCCTGGAGTAAACTTTCCTGAGAAGTGTGATCCCCTGATAGTTGGAACACACTCTCCAGTCCCCCTTTTTAAAAATAGGAACCACCACCTTGGTCTGCCACTCCACAGGTGTTGTCCCAGTCCTCTATGCGACTTTCAAGAAACGTGTCAACCACGACAGCCTCCCAACATCCAGAGTCTTCAGTATCTCGAGGTGAATCTTGTCCATCCCCGGTGTCCTGCCAGTCCTCAGACCCTGCTTCCTGGACATGGTGGCCGAATTAAGGAGATCCTCAAAGTACTCTTTCCATTGTCTGACAATATCGTCAGTGCAGGTCAGCAGTCCTTATCTAAACCAAGTACAGCCTGGGTCAGGGCCCGCTTTACTCTTCAAAGACTTTGACAGTGAAGAAGCACCACATTAGTCAGGAAACCTCGGCCATATGAGGGAGACCTGGGCACCCCCTTGGAGCCACTTGTCACACTTACAATAATACCAACGGTGCTAACATTGATAACAAAACAAATAATTGATCCATCATCCATTCAAAAATCCAGCTTATCTCTCCTCTCCATAAACGGAGGAGGAAACAGGTCCAAGAGGGGAAACCCAGAAATCTTTCTCCCCAGTGACACTCTGCTCCTGGGGGATTTGGGGTGTTTGATTAAATATTATTTACCTTTTTTACAATTGTTTACCAGCAGTTATTTGTTTTATTTTTATGAATCATTACTGGTTAATCTAATGTGTTTAAGGTATTTCATTTGTCAGTTTTTTATCTGCCTTCAGTGTTGAAAGGTCAGTAGAAAAGTGCAGCTCTCCTTTGACTGATATCACAACCCTCAAACTTGTCTTAAAACTCATTATTAATGGATGAATTTCAAACACATTCAGATCACCTTTTCTGCTGTTGTAGTCGGCCTCACAGCCTGTGTACATGTTTTATTGGTCTTCAGTATAGAGACACTTCAGTCATTCATAGTTTTAGTTATCTTTAATGTTTATAACTATATTTCTCCTTTAGCTCAGACACTGGTTGAACTTCATGGTTTTAGTGCTGTGTGTTCACGGTTTAGTTATGTTTCTGTTATGTTCAGGCCAAAGGAAATGCTGTGTTTCACAGTTTGTTTGTTTTTAAATAGTTGGAATGACAAACTTCTGGAACTGAACAATATCACACAAAGAACTGGTTGACACACAGCAAACACAACAAAAGTGGCACCACAGCACCACCCTGTGGTGGTGATTACACACAGCAGAAGTATTAAACAGCAGGAACACTGAGAACTGCAAAATTTTAACTGATTAATCTTTGAGTCAGTCCAGTTCAAGATGGCTGATATTCAACACTGGCCTACAGAAAAACGACTCTAACTTAGATTGAGCTAAAAAATGGTGTGTAGTAGCTGAGAGGGATTGACAACACAAACCCAGATCTTAAACATTTCATGAGCTCCCATGAGGTCATGCGAGACATCATTTATAGTACAAGGTTTGATCAGAACAGCTGATGGCGGGCGATATGTATTCTTACAAGGAATTCAAGGCCTGTAATCAGATATCAAACTACATAGCAAATAGTTTATTTTGGTCAGTCAAGTGATTTTGCACCTTTTAAGACAAAGTTTGAACCAAATAAACTAAAGTTAAAGGTCAGGCATTTGTTAACAGACTCATCTGGACAATGATCAGTTTTCTGCATTATTCCCTGTGTTCTAAAAGAAGCAACAGTGTTTTTTGTTTAATAAGTTTTAGGTTCTTCTCCACAGTCAACCTGCTATTCCTATAAATGAAGGTGATTTTTTTTTTTTTTTACAAAAAGAACCGTCAAATATCACATAAAACACCCCTTTGTAGACAAACACAGAGCCTGACGACAAAAGTCTGAGTCAGGGAAAACAAGGTTTGTGGTCGTACCTCTTATCGCTCAGTGGAGGGTTGGTTTTGTTGAGCTGCCAACACAAAATGTAGTGTAGTTACCTCCGCTAAGGAGGTGATGTTTTCAGTAGTGTCTGTGTCTGTGTATGAAATATCAAACGTGTTACAAGGAACAAGTCTGTAAATTTTAGTGGTGGTCTGGTCAAAGGTCAAGGTCACAGGTAACCCCTTCGTTAAAAACTTCTCTCTGCTCCTACATGTGACCCTTTTGTTACCTCTGCCCAGGAAATTCTGTTTTCAGTCGTGTCCGCTAGTTTGTTTGTCTGTTAGCAAAGATCAGGTAAAAACTAATGAACAGATTTGGATGAAATTTTCAGGAAATGTTGGGGTTGTTACAAAAAACTTGTTTTTCTTTTGGCTGTTCCCTTTTCAGGGGTCGCCACAGCAAGTTATACTCCTCTATCTAACTCTGTCTTCTGCACCTCCGTGTCCTCTCTAACCGCCTTGTAGTCTTCTAAACAATGGATTAAATTTTGATGCATATCCAGATTTTGATCTGGATCACTCTATTGTTTAATCACGCTGTGGCCTTGGAGGAGGTTTGAACTCTCTGAGTGCTTCTAGTTTAGTTTGGTATAGTATAGTATAGTATAGTATAGTATAGTATAGTGCAGTATAGTATAGTGCAGTATAGTATAGTGCAGTATAGTATAGTGCAGTATAGTGCAGTGCAGTGCAGTGCAGTGCAGTGCAGTGCAGTGCAGTATACCACCCCTCCCCCCAGATTTCTTCAGAAGAAACTGGACTCAAGTACTGAACTAAAAACACAAAACTAAATTTTTGATAAATTCCATTTTAATGGAAAATGTAAAACCCTTTTGAACTTCAATGTACAAAGCATGTAACACTTGCACTTTGAAAATTGAAATTAAAGTGAGCCATGGTTTACAAAAATACTTCAGTAATGTATATATGTATATATTTACACTTTATAAGTCTTAATTATTTTAATCTTTAACGTCAAAAGTTTTACAATAGTAAATCTTATCAAAAAGCAAGACAATTTTTTTCTTAAATAAATTACATACTTTTTGTAAATGTCAAAATTTTACAGCAATTTGTTTTCATTAAATGCTGTGTATAAGTCTTTTTTTCTTTTTACATAAACTTTACACAGTCACAACAACAGTTTGGCAGTTCATTTTTAGAAAATGTATTTATGGCATGAGGACTGCAGCGCATCAACATTTCACAAAGTTACAGGCATTTGCTGGTGTGTGTGTGTGTGTGTGTGTGTCCTCTATCACAGTAAAGACAACAGAAAACACATAAGAAAAGAAAAATTCACTATGCAACATACATTTACATTACTGCCCCCTCAGGTTTGTTGCATTGTATAAAACAAATTTAAACAATGCTGCATGAACAGAAGAGAGAATCAAACCACAACAAACGGTAAACGACCAGAAACAAAGAGGACAAAAACAAGAAACAAAGGAGCAGCTGAGGAGCTGACCGAACCATCTGAGATTTTATTTTTTTTTATCTCTTTTTTTTTGTTTTTAAATCAGAGACGTCAGTTTGATCCTGACGCTGCTGGTGATGCTGTCGTGATGAGTAAAAAGGTTAAACTTTGCTGGCCTTTATAGTCCACATGATGAGTGACTGGCAGGATGGGGGCTCAAAGGCTTGTACTGTCTCTACCAAGTCAGTCTGAGACTCCGATCAAGAAAACGGAAGGCATTGAACCAAAGAGCTCCGCTGATCCTCCAGCATCTCTCCTCTGTATCAGAACAGTTCCTCTGATCCTGCGCCTCCTCTTGGCACTGAAGGTTTGGGGTGATGGAGTTAGCCGTGCCTTTGTGCGACTGACTCTGTAACGCCCCCCCCCCGTAACCAGACCACCTCTCGCACACAATGAGGAGGGTGAAGTGAAGGGCTGATGGGAGTCGTAGTTCTCTCTGAACAGTATGGCTCAGGTCAAACAGGTGTCATGAATTCTCCTCTTTTATGTCCTTGTCAGAGCTGCTCCTCTTAAGTGAGCTCACTGCCTCCTTCACACAGTGGTACAAGATGTTCTTCACCTGAGGAAGAGGAGGAAGACAACAGCTGAGCTACTTCTAGTTTAGCCTATCTAAAACAGGAGTACAAATCAGGAAATGATATACTAGACATTTTGAAGTGGGATTCTGTGGAAAGATTTTTAACAGTTTGTTGTAGATAACGCTGAGCAAGAAAAGGAGTTCTAGACTGACAAGTTAATGGCTAGTCTGAGCGGAACCAAAGTGATTGATGCCATCTTAAAACAACTCTGATCTCAAACATTTCAGTGATTCACGCAAAGGATACTTTTAAAACCTTTACACCACTGGTAATTTGTTATTACAAAGTTATTCCAGCAGAATAATTGGTATATTCTTGTCAGAGGTGCTACAGCAAGCTGCTGCTGCAAATAAACACATAATTCTAGGTAAATAACAGAGATTGGCATTTCAAGCAAAAGTACTCCCCAGAACTGTTGGCTAATGTTTGATCATTCTTCAAATAACACTGAGTAATGAGTAACTAGCCATTAACTCATCGGTCCTGTCAGATTTAACTGAGGCTGTTCAAAGAGCTCTCTACAACAGTTAACAAATCAAACAAGCTTAACCAGTCAAAATTAAAGATAAAGCTTTAAACCCTGTCTGAAGTGTGCTCCATCACCTGTAATTTGTCCTCGTAATTGACCTCCTCCTTTGTGGACCGCAGCTCCTGGGTGAGGTGGAAGGACCGGGCCACGTGCTCAGGAGACACAAAGTCGTTGATGACTTGAACACAGCTATGAAGGTTCTGGACCTAACACACAGAAAAAACATCAAACATCATACCTATGAAGCATAAATTTATTTCGAACATTTGCACAATCTGATGCAGGAGTCAGTAGCGTATCCAGCGCAGAAAGGCTTAATGATGGCAGTGGCTCAGCCAATCAGAGCACTCACTAAAAGCACATGATCAGACCTGATTCAGACTCCTAAACACAGCAGTGAGAGGACGTGAAGCTGAGGGTTTTAAAGCGTTCAACAGGAATTACACAAACAAGAAGTGTCATACTGGACAGATCACCTGACAGAGTTGACTTAACCCCACCTCCCCAAATAACCACGCCCACATGGGGTGGATAGGGTTGTGGGTTAGAATAATTGTTTTAGCGTAACCAGTGGATCTGAATTTGACTTGATCAGCCACTAAGTTGATTAAAGTGTGTTGTAGTGATCACCTGGTGCATGGCCCCTGCAGGTATAAGAACAGAGTCTCCTAGGAACTGAACCACAGTCCAGCCTTGGACTCCGTGTTCATCCAGCAGCCGCTGGCGCTGCTTCCTGCTCAGATACCATCCATGTTCTCTGATTGGATCCTGGTCCTGCGACAGGTCCAAACTCTGCTCCTTACAGAGCTGAGAGGGTAGGAGGTGAAGGTGAGAACAAAGGTTAGTGGGAGATAAAAAACAGACCAGTGTTTTCGGGCGAGTACCAACCTTGTAGAGGAATTCTCTGACTTTGTCCATGTCTCTGTTGAGGTAGATGTGCCACAGCGCCCCCGGTGTTTCACTGGAGTCTTTCAGCCTTCTTCGAACACCCTCATCAAGATCCTCTTCCTCAAGACGCTTCAACACTCCTACACACACAAAACCAATCACTTTTACAAAGATTTCAAAGCCTTTATAACATTTAGTTCGTTAAAACTGATTTATAGTTAGGTCTTTTGTGACTCTTTATTTCCCTTTAGAAATGCTGAAGGTTTCCAATGAATCCGTGGCCCAAAATTCAAACAGAACATTGTAAAAATCCAAGGTCAGAAAAAATGCCTACATTTGAATGAATGAACTGTTTAAGAAGTGTAAAGAAAACCAAGATGAAAAAAAAATTGTTAAAGCTGCTGCCAGTGGCTCATTTTGGTCACCATGTTGTATCTCACTCCCTGACGTGGTTAATGAGAGGCAGACAGAAACACAGACTGAAAATTAAGTCTCAAACAGTCGCTGTGAAAAATATAAGTCAGATTAAAAAATTTCCTAAACCCTGAGCAGCAGAAATCTCTGGTGGTCACATGTGAATTTTTATGCTTCTTCGGTGTGTTATGAAGGAGATATGAGAAAATAAATAAAACATTTTTGGGATATTTTGAGCTGTGGAAGCCTTGCTGTGTACTCCGTGCATTCTGGGGAGATTTGAGAGAAAACTAAGTCCTACAGCAGTGAGAGACACTAAAAGAAGACAAAAATGTCTACTTTGATGTATAATTTATATATGTACCAAGTGGAGTTGTAGGAGTAAGAAGGGCTTGTTTGCAAAAGCTTAGTTAGCTAAGTTAGATTGTAACATCATCAACTGTCAGCTCAACATCCAGTGAAAATATCTGTAAAAATCATAAAACATAAACTGTGATTGTGTAAAAAATGAGAAAGATATTAAAATGCCACTTCAGACATGGAAAGTCCAACTTTCTCTGACCTGTTTAAACTGAACTACTGTGAAGTCTGTTTGAGCTACAGAGCTGCAAACAAGGCTGACTTTCTCATCAATTTTGGCAACAAATGTATCATTTTTCTCTTGGAGTTTTTTGTAAATCTTGTCTACACTGAGACGTATCTCTACAAAAATCATTACACTCTATTACCATATCGGGCTGCAAGTTTTGGTGTATAACTAGCATGTTTTATTTAAAACCTGCTCATGAGATCCAGGACAAAAAAAATTACAGGATAGTAATAAGGGTGCTTCTATGCTTATACGACTTTGACTATAATGGCTCTGGAAATGTTCTGAGATGTCCAAAATGCTTATCTAAAACAGTTTCTTTTATACGAACAAATCTGTCAATATACAATATAAACAGATAGTTGTAAATATGTAATTATTAACAAAACTATTGATATATTTTATGTTTTATTATTACTTTTGCAATTCCAGTA
Source organism: Kryptolebias brasiliensis (assembly GCA_028566095.1). Taxonomy (NCBI): domain Eukaryota; kingdom Metazoa; phylum Chordata; class Actinopteri; order Cyprinodontiformes; family Rivulidae; genus Kryptolebias; species Kryptolebias brasiliensis. The sequence goes on from JAOXNZ010000091.1 coordinate 35,827,105, forward strand.
CATCATGGAATAAAAAGAAAGACACACTCAGGTTGGTCCTCGCAGGTTTTAAAGTGATCTTTCGAAGAAATTCTGGAAGTTTTTACCAGTTTTAGACAGGACTCCGTTCCCTTTGGCCACTCCAACATAAACCAGGACCGAGACAACATCTGAGACTTCCACATGGAGGTTGGCAGTCCCAAAGGTCTGATCCTGACATGCAGCTACACCTAGAGGAAGACACAATCATAAGGTCAGGGAAATATGGCATCGAAAGAAAATATTTAAGGTGTAAGTAAAGAAAAGAAATTTGTAAAATATCCTGCAAGTTGCAGCAGATTTCTTCAGATCAGTCTTATATAGAAACTATTCTGATAACCTGTATTCTGTGCCTGTTTTTATATTGCCCACTACTGAAGGCAAAAGGGTGACAATGTTTTTGCTGTGAGTGTTTGTCGTGTTAGTAAAATACCCCATGCACTATTTGACAGATTTTAATGAACACTCAGGAAGTAGTCAGTAGATGTACATCTACAACTGAATAACTTTTGGTGTCATCCGATCCAAGTCAAGATGTCTGCAACAGCTAATCGACATTAGCCGCTACAAAAATGTCAATGACTCAGTCAGTTTTACAGATATTGAGATAAAATCTGATCATTCACAACCTGAGTGTGGCATCTTACACTTTTGCATGAGATTGTGCATAACATTATTCTGAACAAACAGCCGCAACTCATTTCTCAACGTAAGCTGATCTTAGTCTAAAACTAGCATGAAAGGTGGCTGGCGATATGCATTCCTTTAAAAACTGCTAGGTCTTTATTTCAATTAAGACATTTTGGGTCATCGGAATAGGGTGGAGAAATAGGGCTAACATAGCTTCTCCTACATGCTTGAAAAGGTAGAGGGGTCATGGGGGTCAGGTATATTCATCATTCTTCAGAGGTTTTCATGTCGTTTCCTTCAGTAGTTCTTGGTGCAGCGCCACCACAGGCGAGGGGAGGAACAGGTTGCTCAAAAGGTTTGGCTCGATTGACTCAGTGCAGTGTGAATGTGAACGGCACCAGCTCAAAATGGAACAAATGTTGCAATTTTGGTCCCCAATCAAACCGAGTCTACTGGACTATCAGGTGTGAATACAGCCATAGAGACAAATGAGACAGCCATTCACACTCTCACTCACACCCAGGGACAATTTAGAGTTACCAATTAACAAAACACATTTTTGGTCTGTGGGAGGAAACCAAAGAACCCGGAGTAAACCCACATGAGCTAAACCCACATGAGCACAGGGAGAACACTCCACCCAGAAAGACCCCAGGCCAGAAGGCGTTCCTGCGATCTTCTTGATGTGAGGCGACAGCTCTAATCAAAGTACTGCCGTGCAGCTCAGTTGATTGTAATTTATCAGGGTTAATACAGGAATCCTAGAGTTGAATTTACTACCTTTTACTACCTATTTTACTACTTCTACAATATTTTT
>JAOXNZ010000091.1:35877542-35888973 GCA_028566095.1 Kryptolebias brasiliensis
GTTTAGTTTATTTAAACAATTATATTGTTTAAATACATAACAATAAATAAATAACGACATTGGTTTCTGACATAAGTCAGAATTTTTTTTAATCAGTTTTCCTTTGACAGTTGTTACAATGCCACCCTAAAAACAAAACACAAGGTTATAACAAATATATTTTTAAAAATTATTCTAACTCCAAAAGTGTCTAAAGTTCCTACAAATTTATAAAAGTGTCATACATATTAAAAACCATTACTGAAACCAAACAGTAAATGTAAAATAAGAAATGCATATTTTAAATAAATGTTTATTATGAACCAGGACAAGAGTTTGTTACAAATCTCCATTAAAAATCTTCTTGAGAAATACTTCTATATTTATATGCCCTACAGTTTAGTCTAAAATCAGGCTATGTACAATGTTACGGGTAAAGGAGTACATGCTAGATGTCAATCCAATATAAAAAACAAGAAAAAAGTGAAGAAGTGGAGGGAGGTTCCATCTTGGCCAAGTATCCTAATGCAACCATCCAAGGTCTAAAATAAGCAGGAGCAGAAATAAATGGCTTGCTGGTCACTCGGTCACACACTCCAACTGAAAATTTTCTTATTTTCTCACAATAGTGAGTCACACCAACTACACTCCTACAGCTGCAACCCAGTGAGACATTACCTAAAGCTATACCTTTGGAGCCACAATAGAACACAATCATCCTATGTCAAAACCAAACACCAAAGTAGTGAAACTGCTGAGGAAAGTTCTAGCATGGACATCCATCGCCGCAGAATCTTATTTCGTGGCACTCAATATTTTCACTCCATTTGTTAGTTTAGTTTCCATAAACTTGTTTGAATAAAAACTGTTTCATTCTATTTTATGTAGAGCAAAAATATTTAATTTATTTTAGGTCTAAAATATTCTATGCTCAGGGTTTTGTTGACTATTGAAGCATCAATAATTGTTTTAGAATGACATCCCCACTGTCTGAATCATAATCGAATCATGACGTGCCTAAAGATATTCACCCTTAATATAGAGGTGAGATAACGTTTGCAATTATCTTGTCCGTTACATCCTTCATACAGTATTCAAACCATTCCTCAGTCTCAACATGACCTTTGCACCTCTTTGATCATATATGTCCAATTTTCTACTGTAAAGAAATCATAACTATTTGCATGTGGTTGCTTTTGTTGCTGCTGCTGTCAGTATTTTTTATCACCTAGCTGTAAACATGTGCAGTTCAATGGGATCCGCAGCCCAAGAATATAATGGGTATCCTTGCAAATGTTTCCTAAAATGGGCAAATTTTTGGACAATTCCAAAAGATCTTGTGGGGATTTCTTTCACCCTTCCCAGTTTCTCAAACATATGACCACTGATGCTGAAAGGACACTTACTTAGAAGAAGCTAAATAAAGTGCCTTAAACCTGGTTTGTTCAACCCTGCTGCAAGTAGAGATCAGAGCTACTCTGTGAAATGTATTACTGAAGTCATTCAGCGAATAATATCAATATTATTTTAACAGTCATGGTACTTTAAGTTTTAAAAAAAAATGAAAAAACATGACAAATGTGCTTTCAGACCACAGGGGCCCACTTCACAGTCCTAAAAACCACTGGAGGAAGTTTGCCTTTATGTTTTCACACTGACAGCTCTGTAGCCATTCAGAATCTTTAGAATTACGTTTATCAAGTCTTTTTTTTAGATCTACCTCCAGAGTAGGCTCGTTCTTAGCTCAAAAGGGACTTTGAGGTAATGCAGGGTGATATGATTGGTCCTTACATTAGCACACTCTGATTGGCTGAGTGAATTGAAGGCTTTTCTAGCACCTAAACTAATCCAAACTACATTAGTATTGCTAAAGTGGAAGCTACTCAACTGTCTCCATTGTTCACTATGACATGCTCTTCTTCTAATGTGTGCAGCACAAAGCAGAGTGATCTGTTGTATGACTCTAGGCTCCTATAACTACTCCTCCTGAATGTTTGTAGTTCTCTTTTAAACTCTGTTTCATTACCAAAACAGAAGACCCACAACACAGGTTAAACTACAGAGTCCTCTATTGTTGGTGTGGAGAGTGAGTTTCAGGTGACCTGGCTATGCTGAACGTCAATCACAACATTTCTCTGGTGGTGCAAAACCAAAAACATCAGACTATTTTAACAGCCTTATAGTGTGACTAACAGTCCTTATAACCCAAAGATTGTCTTTAGAACTGTTTGGTCCAAAAACACCCTTTAACAAATGAAATTTAGTTGAGTTAATGTAAAAAAGGTAAGACATTTGGTAGGGAGGGAGGTGGGCAGTTCAGTGTACAGTATTCTTTGAAAACAACTATTTAAATTTTGTTGACTGTTTCAATGTTAATTTTTGCTTGTACCCATCATTTGGTAGATTAACCTTCTTAAATCATTGTTTGGTGCATCAAAAAGTAAAAATGACCCTTAACAATTTCAAAGTAACTGCCATAAAAACTAAGATTTAAATTTTATTGTTATGATGGTTCAGAGTCAGATCACATTTTCATACCTTCTTTAAAACAATCTAGTAACTAACACTAAGACTTGTACCAACCTTCTCTCATCTCCCCTTTCTCCAGTCCTTCCTCTATATAACTCCATCCCTCCCCCACTCTTCTCTTCACAGACAGAGAGAGAGTGAGAGAGATATAGAGAAAGGGATCAACAAGTGCATCTCTACTTGTTCAGGGTCCCACCGTCTTCCACTACCATAATACCCAGCTGCAGTCGGGTGAAGTCTCTTTCACAGAACAGTCTACGATATAACTGAAAAGACAAGACCCTCTGGATGTTCAGAAATCACCAATCAAGTCAGCCATGTCCCGAGACAATGTGAGCTTTCATAAAAGAAGCTGGAATTGTGGAATCAGAGGAGACACAAAGTGGAACTGAGCAGTACTGACATAGAGCACTATGCATAAAATGTGTCAAACATGTCCCGTTCTAAACATGTATTTGTCTGATTGTACTAACCATCTGTCATCCTGAAATCACATATTCAACATGCAACACCAGCTTACCCTTTAGGTACCAAGTACATACCCTGTAAGTAAAGATGCACCGATTCCGGTTTTGTGGGCTGATACTGATTTTGGATATTTGTACAGCTCTGACCTGCTGATACAGAATTTTCATATACAGATTTATCTTAAAGAACTACAATTGACAGAGTACATAATATCCATCCATGCACTTTACCCAGTTTTCTGTGCAGGGTTGCAGGGTGCTACACCCTGGACAGGTCGCCAGTCCATCACAGGACAACATAGAGACAAACAACCATGTTTTATCTGCTGGCAGCTGGTATTTAGTGAAACAGTTTAGAGTTTGAAATGTTTGTTGTATAAATAAAATAATAATAATGTTAGGATTTTTCTGGATAATCTGAAAAATTGTTACTGTGAGCCTTGGTGTTTTAGCAGATATATTTTTTCCTAATTTCTGGTTAAATGGATATTTGATTAAACATTTTATTGTAAATGGACAAAGTAAAAAAAATTCTCTGAAAACAAAAAAAATGGCCATCAAGTTACTGAAATATCTCTTTCTCATTGGAAATCTACAAATAATCTCTAGATTATTAGACAGATGGGTTTGTTTTGATAAAACTCAACAGAAAATTTTTACAGTATATTTGATTTATAAGTCAGAGCTCAAAATTTGTATTTTTTGTGCATTAAATTGCACTGCATTACAGAATTTTCCCCCTAAATGCAGAGCCACAGTAAAAAATAAAAAAACAAAAATAAATAAATAAAATTTCTTCTTTTACTAAAACAAAATTATCACTGTGCTGACATTTTAACTGTCTATCATCTATTATTAGCATCATTATTGCTAACAGTAACAGGTCTCTGTGCCTACATCAGCTGGAAGTGTTCCCAACAAGCTGCTAACATCCTGATCCACCATGTTTCACAATATACAGACGTTAAAAACTCAAAGGAACAAACAGAGCTGTAATCCACTCTTCTGTCTGCTCCAGCTCAAACCAACTGTCTGCTACATGATGAACAGCAGATAATATTCCTCCATGATCACCAATTATGGCCTGTCAGGCTGGTTCTCAGCTGATACTGGCCATGAGACGATTACTGGGTGCATCTCTACCTGTATGTACAGAGTAATAAGTCACTTCATAATACAGCTCAGCCCCCGTGTCCAGTGCATACCCAGTAGGTACCAGAGTACCTACTGTTCCCAGTATGTGCCAGGAGTACCCTAAAAGTATAGGTTAATGAGTTACTTCATAATAAAGCCAGATCCTTGTAAGTACCCAGTACTTTCCATGTAAGTACCTAATACGTACCCGGTGTAACAAATAGATTGTTAGTTCAGGTTATATTCCCAGGGGGACAGATTTGTGTGTGACACAGACCGAGAGCGGGCTAGGGAGACCGCACTTGTTATGTAGTTCTGTACTTCTACAATAAAGTTTATAGTAAGCAATATTACTGCTTTAACCGTCTATTCTGTATAGTTGGATTAAGACAGAACAGAATGAAACATGGTGGCAGTGGTCGTGAAGTCAGCCGAAGTAAGTTTGTGCCAAGCCACGAAGAGTTAAAAGTGCTGCTAGCTTGTTGTTAGCCTAGCCCAGGAGCTTGAGCGACTGGCCGTTGTTAACGGAGACAAAGGCAGAGCAGACAAGAGCAACAGACGTCGCAATGGAAGTTCTCAAGCCGCCACCGACACTTTGTTTGGTTTCAGCCAACTTAGCAAAGACCTGGAAAAGTTGAAAAGAGGAGTTTACGCTGTATACAGACATCACTATGCCGGACGCAGAGGAAACAACTAAAGTAAAGTTGTTCAACTACCTTTTTGGGGAGAGGGGGAGAGAACTTTTGACAACGCCTATGAGCGGTACTATATCTGCAAGGAGAACAGTGAGTTCAATGATGAAGCTGTTTGAAAACCATTGCTATCCAAAGCTGAATGAGACTGTCGAGTGTTACAAGTTTTTTGTCAGAAACCAAGGACAGGATGAAAATATTGACAGATATATTACGGATTTAAGTGTATTGGCCAGCACATGCAATTTCAGTGACATTAAGGAATCGCTAATAAGGGACTGCATTGTTTGTGGGACAAATAGCACTGCAATGAGGGAAAGACTGTTAAGGGAAGAAAACTTAACACTGGACAAGTGTATCCAAATATGCAGAGCTACTGAACTGTCAAAAGAGAACAGCAAAACCATACAAGGGAAAGCGGTGGAGAAAATACATACAATGAAAAAGAGTCTGAGGACAGACAAAAAGGATGAGATTAACTGTAAATTTTGTGGCAACACACATGAGAAAAATAAACACAAATGTCCAGCATACAGAAAGAAGTGTAAGAAATGTGGAAAAGAGAACCACTTTGCTGCAAAATGCAAATCCAAGCATGAAAAAAGCAAGACAGGCAAACCGGTACATACAATTTCTGAGTCAAGTGAGTTGCGTGAGGACATTATGGTAATAACTGACATTGGAGAAAGCCAGGAGACAATAAACCAAGTGAAGGAAACACACAGCAAAAGTCAACATCTCTTTGCAGGTATGTTGATGGAGAAAAAACTTGTCAACTTTCAGATAGACTGTGGTGCTACATGCAATGTTATTCTATTACAACTGTCAAACCCAAACACACGATTGGATAACAGAAAAAAAAGGACTTGTCATGTACAACAAAAGTAAATTACAACCACTTGGTAAATGTAAAGTCAAACTTTGAAATCCAAGAAACAATAAACTGTACAGACTGTAGTTTCAAGTGGTGGATCAGGAGGACAGAATCCCGTTGCTCGGCAGCAAGGCTAGCGAAGCCATGAAGCTGATAAAAGTACAGTACGAGAACATCCTGGCGATTAACAGTTTAGTGAAAACACAATGTTCAGATAAAATGCCAAACAACAGTGAAAAACAGATGAACATAGAGAAAATAAAGACTGAATTTGGAGATGTTTTCACAGGGTTGGCTGCCTAGAAGGCGAGTACAACATTGAAATAGATAAAAGTGTACCACCAGTAAAACTGCTCAAATGCAGATTGCCTGTTGCTTTGATGACTCCAATCAAAGAGGAACTTAAGGATCTGAAAAGCAAAAAAATCATAGCACCTATGGAGCACAGCACTGACTGGATAAGCAGCATGGTGTCAGTGACAAAACCAAATGGAAAGCCTAGGATCTGTATAGACCCCAGACCACTAAACAAAGCACTGAGAAGGAGCCATTTTCCTCTCCCCACCATTGATGACGTCCTGCCAGGACTCTCAAAATCCAAGGTTATTCACTGTTTATGATGTGAAACATGGATTCTGGCATGTCAAATTGGATGAAGAGTCCCGTTATCTCACCACGTTTGCAACCCCATTCAGACGATACCGTTGGCTCAGGATGCCAATGGGTATAAGCCCAGCTCCGGAAGTTTTCCAAAGGAAACTTATGCAAGCACTAGAGGGTTTACCAGGGGTGCATGTCATTGCTGATGATATACTGATTACGGGTGAAGGAGACACAAAGGAGGAAGCTGACAAGGATCATGACAAAAACTTGAGACGTTTTCTAATGAGGTGCAGACAAAGAGACATTACAAATTAGTGCAGACAAGTTTAAGCTGAGGAGAGTGTCTGTACCCTACATTGGACACTTATTAACAACAGAAGGCCTTCGCATTGACCCAGAGAAAGTGCGGGCAGTCCAGGAGCTGCAGAGGCCCACAGATGTTAAGGGTGTACAGAGGCTTGTAGGTATGCTGAACTACCTTTCAAAGTTTTGTGACCATCTTTCTGAAGACTGTGAAGTTTTGGGACAACTTACACACAGAGAGAACATCTAGGAATGGACAGAGGTGCAAGAGACAGCTTTTGAAAGCTTTAACACAGAAAGGGAAACCTGTGGCATTTGCAAGCAGAGTGCTGACTCCCACGGAAAGGGGTTATACCCAGATAAAAAAGGAATGTTTGGCCATAGCGTTCGGGACAGAAAATTTCCACCAGTATACTTATGGTAGAAAAGTGACTGTACAGATTGACCATAAGCCACTGGAAAATATTGTGAGAAAGCCACTGCTTAGTGCACCAAAGAGATTACAAAGAATGTTACTCAGGCTGCAGAAATATGACATTAATGTGATCTATGTGCCTGGCCGAGACATGCTTCTAGCTGACACACTAAGCAGAGCTTATTTACTTGACAGCAGTCAGGGGGTCACAGAGTCAGAGATATCAGAGATAGAGACTGTTAACAAGATTTCCTATTTTTTCATGGCACAATATGGACTATCTGATTACTGTGGACTATTATTCAAATTTTTGGGAAGTTGATTATCTACCGGACACCAAAAGTACCACAATGATCCATAAACTGAAAGCACACTTCCCAAAAATTCCAGATGTGCTCATCTCAGATAACGGACCGCAATACTCATCACACGAGTTTAAAAAGTTCAGTCAAAAGTGGGAATTCGAACATAGAAAATCTTCACCTGGATAACCACAAAGCAACAAAAAAGCAGAGTCAGCTGTCAAAACAGCAAAACGTCTCATGCAGAAAGCTGCAACAGTTGGGCAGGATCCATACTTTGCTCTATTGGACCATCACAACACACTGAGCCAAGGCCTCACCTCAAGTACAGCACAGAGACTTCTCAGTAGAAGTGTCTCCTATGAAAGAGACACTGTTGGAGCCTAAGGTGTCAAACAACAAACAGGGACTAATTAACAACAGACAAAGACAGGAGAAATACTACAACTGCACAGCAAAGGATTTGGACTGTTTCAGAGCAGGGGACAGTGTTCGAGTCCAACCATTTGAGCCTTTTAAAACCTTGGAAACAGCTAAAGTGATTAGACCTGTGAGTCCCAAATCTTATGAAGTGGAGAAGGAGTCGGGTGGTGTCCTGAGAAGAAATCGTTGCCATCTCAGGCACAACTATTGCCCAACCTCAACATCAGAACAATCAGGGACAAACACACAAACTGTGGTAGCTAATGAACGTGGTCATCAGGGTGGTGGCCAATACACTGTTACTACAAGGTCTGGTCGTCAGGTTGAAAAACCAGCCTATTTAAAGGACTATACTAAGTAACATTCTCACATAACAGGTTTAGCCACTTTCTATGTTTGGTTATGGGTTTCTGTTGCACTGAAATAAATAAATAAATTAAATAAATAAATAAAAACTAAAGAAAGGAGAAAAAGACAGAAAAAATGTGAAAAAAGTAAAGGAGTTATTCATTGGATAGATAGTTTTGCAAGGAATGTTTTATCAAAAGATAATCTTACAGAATGTGCACTAGAGGTTAAATTCTTAGGATATATAATTATTTATTTTTTTAGTTTAGCCAATACACTTACATGCATTCTTTTGAAGTGTATGTTTAAATTCAAATGCACTGTTTAGATTATGTTTATTTTCTGAAGGAAAAACAAAAAAGAGAAAGGATGTAACAAGTGGATTGTTAGTTCAGGTTCTATTCCCAGGGGGACAGATTTGTGTGTGACACCAACCGAGAGCAGGCTAGGGAGATCACACTTGTTATGTAGTTCTGTACTTCTACAATAAAGTTAATAGTAAGCAATAATACTGCTTTAACCATCCATTCTGTATAGTTGGATTAAGACAGAACACAATGAAACACCTGAGGTGTACCGGTTAAGTGCCCTAACAGGCAATGGTCCCAAAACATAAAGTGGCAGACAGGACCGGCGGAACTGGACGGGACGGGATAAAAAGAGGGGGTTGAAATATTTGAAGAAAAATCAAATAACTAGCAGACAAATTCAAAAAGTGTTTTTGCTTAAAATACCCATCCCTAGTATGCACTAGCTGATGTGCTGCTAGAAATGGTGGGTCAACTCTGCTTTTTACTCAGTGTTATTTTGTCAGCATTTAAATTATGTGGATTCACCCATAACGTGTTGTTGTGCACACTATGGAATGTAAATGTGTCATGTCATCCTATTATTGATAAGACAATATAACACTTTTATAATCATGCAAAATGTTGCACGATTATCATGGAGGGTATGTGCTATGGGACAGCCCTACCTTACACATATTGACTTGCGGTTCTAAGACTACCTTCCCATGTTGGCTCAGAGGCATAACACTGGTTAGTTGCCTTCAATCCCCCATGCCACCTCACTTCTTACATAAATCTCATGCAGACAGGAAGAAAAGTGTGGAAAGGGCTTTAGTGATCACTTCCAGACACTGATTATGAAGCAGCTTCACGCTTTTCTTTGTTTACAGTTTTTAAGTTGTTGATGTATGTGTTTATTTATTAATTTAATTAATTATATAGGAGCAGACGTCCAAACTTCACTGTACTAAGTGTATACTGAAAGTAGAAGCATTTAGATTTAATTGCTGCAGTTCATCTGTAACCCTGACCATCTGCCTGAATTTATTCTTCACAGTTGTAGCAAGGTTTGTCGCTGTATTTTTCATCCAAGCCATTTTCCCTTCGTTATAATTGTACCGCTCTCATTCATTCCAGGACAATACCCACACACCCCACCCCAACAGAACCTAATCCATCCAACCATGAGCTGCCATCCTCTGTTCATCCCTTCATCCTCAACTCATTCCAGACAATAAAGGTTGACCTCAATCTGTGACTGACACACAGTCCATTTTTGTTCAAGTAGCATTTGGTATTCTTGCTCTTTAATTAACAGATTATCTTTTCAGGGTTATGTCATTTAGTTGCACACCTGGCAACTATTTTTCTCAATGATTTGTAGACTTTATTCGGCAGCTACTTCTGATTAACGTCTACAGCATCCAATAGGTGCCCAGTGGGTGTCAGAAAATCACATTATCACGTGATGTACCTGCATCGACAAACAGCAGAAACTTTAGTTTTAGTTCACTACCTCTTGTGATTCATGATAAAAGAACAAAATGTTCCACTCAAATCAAGTTTTGTTTTTCTAGTACACATCAACAGGCTGTACAAATCATCAGGGGGACAAACCGAACCAGCCTTTCCACCGGTTCCCATAGAAACGACCCAGAACGGAGATTAAATGGATTGCAGTATGAATTGACCTGAAGCTGCATGAAGTTACCAGTTTTCCACACATTTAAAGAAAAATATAAAGAATCAATACAAGAAGCGCCTGTTTAATTTGTTCTTAAAGTATTTCAGAGACTTAACTGAATGCGCATAAAGAATTTGCCAGACTTCCCCTACCTGGACCATGTCATTGGTAAGGTCTGCCAAATGTGTATGTGTGTGTGTGTGTTGGGGGGGGGGGTATAGTCAAATAGGTCTAATTTTAAACCAATATTGTAATGTGTAGTTTAATTATGCAGAGTATTTTTTACTCAACCTTTGCAATATGCAGTGATGGTACAAAGGTATGAAGACGCAACTTTTCTCATTTTTAATGTAAAATGTCATTGTTAGGTCTACAATAAAACATTTTTTTTTTTAAATCTTGCACTTCAACAGATGTAGGCAGTTGTAAACAGACATGTATCAGGCTCTAAGGTTAGAGTCAAATGATCATTGTTAAAATAAGAAAAGTGAAGAAAAAATGTTAACAGAAAAAATGAAATTAAAAATATCTTGGACGTCTGCATTCGCTCCAGAAAAGAATGGAGAAGCAGGTTTGGTTTGTCCCTCTGACGATTTGTACAAGAAAATTATTTTGTTAATTTTAGTGGGAAATTTTGTACTTTTAACAGGAATTGCAGGAGGCGATGAACAAAACACAAAGAAAGTTTCTGCTGTTCAATGATACAGGTAAATGAATCAAGTGATTCTCTAACATACACTGGGCAGCCTCTGTAAAACAAGTGATGCTGTAATCTACAAATGCAGAACCCTAACTCTGAGCAATGCATTGTAGATCCTAGGAAACACTTCAGTCCAGCACAGGGTGGGACTAATGTGAACACATCACAGTGTCAACGCTGGAATGATGCAGTCCTTTTATACATGCATGCACAAAGAAAAATATTCACAAGTACACTCTCAGTTCAGTCATGAAAAGCACATGAAAGGGATGGGTAAACTCAGTGTCTGAGTCTGTTGCTATAGTAACCAAAACCTGCAGTGAACACAAGCTGTAGATACACACACACGCTCGCACACACTCACACAACTCAAACTCCCATTTCAACTAGCTGCTGATGAAAGAGCTGGGAGTATGTTTTCATTTTGGTAACTTGAAGGGAAAAAAAAACAAAACAAAAATAAGAAGACATCAATCTGAAAAGAAATAATAAATCAATACAAACAGGCATCTGTTCCCTTTCAGTCGATTCACTCGGTACAACAGATGTACTATGGGATATCACGCCCCAGCGTGTCCTGGCTGAAGCACCTCTAATCACGCCTTTAGGCGAATGACGTGATGACGACAAGTGACAGGCCCCGCCTGCACTATGTAACCGTCTGTCATCACCGTCATTCCTCAGTTCT
>JAOXNZ010000091.1:36036763-36049401 GCA_028566095.1 Kryptolebias brasiliensis
ATTATTTCCTAAAAGTTTAATTAAAATCTGTTTAGTGGTTCATAATATATTTTGCTAACAGACAGACAGAGTTGACTTCAAATAGTTAATGGCAAAATTCTAAACAACCATCTTGTGCAGTCTTAGCACTCAGACTATGCATTGGGGATCAGTGTCAGCTACTGTCACTATGAATCTTAAGTTAATATCGACTGAATTATAGCCATTTTTGTTATTTTTCTAAAGTCAGTTGAATGTGGTGGCCATCTTAAATTGAGTTATCTCCAATAGGGTTGGCTTAAAAAGCTAATCAGTTGTAGATGTAGCCCCAATTAATACTGTCTGCAAAATTCATTGAAATTTGTGCAATCATTAAAAGATATTTTGCTAAAAGACAGACACACAAACGCCAACCTAGACACAGGCAAACCCATTATTGTCTGACTTTGGCTGCAGGTGATGAAAAGAGAATGAAAAGGAGAGATGGGTTAAAATTCTAATTAAGAGATCATGGAAGACAGGGAAAAAGTTAGAGATGAAAGACAATAAATAAATTAAAAAATCAGGAAATTGAAATAAATATAATCAGGGAAAAGGTGGATGGGGGAGTAGGAAGAAAATAAACTGAAAGAGGGAAAGAAAAAAGGGACATAAGGGACAAGTGGAAGCACACAAAACAAGGGAGGTGAACAGCAAAGTTACAAAAGATAACAGGGGTGGAGAGACAGATGGAGAGCTGAAAATGTGGCATAAAGAAAGGTAAGTCAACCTAAGAAAATGAATAATAAAGAGAGAGGTGGGGGAAAATGAAATAAATAGCAGTGGAGGAGAGACAGGGATAGAAAAACAAGGAAAGATGGAGAATGTTGTGCATGGAAATCAAAGGGATTCAAATTATAAAAAGAGAGAAATGAAAGAAGAGGAATACAGGCTGAAGAAAAAGTGAGAAAAGAAACTGAAAAGTAGAAGAAATAAAGAACAAGTAAAAGTGACAATAGGTGAAAGATATAAATGAAAAGTACAAGAGAGTAGAAAAATTAGGACACGAGAAACATCTGATTTCAGGATGTTGGTCGTTGTTTTGATGACCCTGGAGTCCCCCCATCCATTCAGCAGCACCCACACACAGTGTGCTGGCCTCTGTTCAGGAGAGGATAGCGAAGGCACTGCAAGTAATGTTAGCTCCCAGCAGCTAATACTCCCAGCATGGCTGCAGCCACACTGGATGCTGAGGAGCACACGAAACAGTGTGGCCACATTCACCACCCCCACTTCACATTTCTGGCTAATCACACAATCGCTGATGCAAACTCCAGGAAGAAAAATGTTCTGCCCAGACTGTGTCAAAAGCAGGCCTTCGGGGCTTTGAGGAGGACAAAATGACATTGATTTGGTCTAGAAACTACATCAGACAACAGATTTCTTCAATTCTCGTGGAGAATTTAGCCACTACAGCACCAGATTTCACTAAATATACTAGGTTATAGCCATTTTTGTGTTGACTAAGGTTAATTAGCTGTAGCAGCCATTTTGAATTGACTCTACAAGGTAATTGGTTGTAAATGTACATCCAATAATTGCTTTTTGAGAGGCTCACTATAATCTGTGCAGTGGTTCATGAGATATTTTGCTAACAGACAGACAGGGTTGAATTTACCAGTTATTGCCAAAGTTTTAAGTAAAAATGCCACACAATGTGTAGTGCTTGAAGTATGAGTTGGGAATGATGCTAAAACTACACCAAGTTTAAGCTTAATACCTTTAAAAATGGCTGTGTTAGTGTCATTTTTGTGTTGGCTAATGTTGACTAGGTGTGGTGGCCATCTTGAATTGGGTTGACTCCAAAAGGTAGTCAGTTGTAGATGTACATCAAATAATTACTTTCTGAGAGTTTCATTTAAATTCACCCACTGATTCATGAGATATTTTGCTAACAGACCGACAGACTTGACAGAAAACACTTAATGCCTAAATGTTAGGCAAAAATATCAAGCAATGCCTAGTGCTCAAAGTATTTGTTGGGTACAAAGCTCAGCTACTACCACACCAAATTTTAGCTTAGTATCTGTAAAACTTTGTGTTTGCTAAAGCTGCTTAGTTGTGGTGGCCATTTTGCATGGGGTTGAGTCCAAAAGTTAATAAGTTATAGATGCAAATTCTATGAGTACCTTCTGGGAGTTTTATCAAAAACCTGTCCAGTGGTTCATGAGATATTTTGAACACTACAAACACACACAAAGATTACAGCATTTCACCTTTGGCAGCAGGCGATAAATAAGCTAATATACCAGCTGAAACTGACATTTGGATTTGTTTCCAACATACAAGAATTAATACGCAACTTCAATCAGGTAAACACAGCAAGTGTTATTTTGGAATAAGACCTTAGGTATCTAATGTCAATATATGGAAGGGAATTTTGTTTTTTCTCACTTCTCAAAAAACACATCTTTCTACAGTTGGTCCGGTAATGTTGATGAAGATAAAGGAAAATCCCAAGATCAGACCAGATGCTGCTGAACCTGTAAGTTTAATGTCAGACACTTACTCATAACTGAAGCTAACACGTATGCAGAGGGGATTTCCTTTCCCACCCACCACTCTGTGTGTGTGGTTGTTTGTGTGGCTGCATTGGTGCATGGTGTGTTTGTGTGTTCTGATGACATTTAGTTTGGCTGTGGCCTCCAATCAATATAATCTGTGGGTGGAGACTAAATATACACGTTTTGTTTTCTACACTCAGCTCCTGTTTTCAAAATGAGGCTGGCCTTAAATAACACGTGAAAGACCTGCCGATTCTTGTTCACAATAACATTTATGAAATATTAAAAGGCTTAATGAAGGATTTTTGTCTTCAACAGGAAACATCAAGCTGAAAATCTAGCTGTTTCAGGTGTCCATGTTGCATTTTCAAGTGTGGCTATCCCCACAACACATTGGTTTTTATTTTCTGTCACCAGACATCAGAAGACAAAAGACAAGTGATAATGTTTTTTCCTGTGTCTGTCTGTTAGCAAAATATCTCATGAACCACTGAACAGATTTTAATGAAACCTGCAGAAAGTAATCAGTAGATGTACATCTACAACTGATAAACATTTTGCGTCAACTTGATTCAAGATGGCTGCCACAGCCAACTGAGCTTAGAAAACACATAGCTGTAACTCAGTAAGGTTTGAAAGGTTTGGAGTGGTAATTGTACTAAAGGTGTACATACTTTGCTACTGTTTAAGCTCTCGTTAGGAGGAACACCTGCTCTAATTTATCAATCAATAACAGATTGAACTGTGTCCTATGAAAAATCTATAATACTTAGATTAACTTTAGTTTTTCACCCTTATTATTTATCAGATCTCCCCAGCTGGAGGCTGAATCAGTTTATTACAAGGGGCCTTCGTCATACCTATTATCATCAGAGACCAAATTTGCCTTTTTAAGATTTTGTTACAAGATTAGAAATGAATCAAAATAAAATCAACAACAAACAATAAATCAACACAACAAAATAAAATTAACACAGAAAATGCAAACAATAATTACTATGAATTTTCCAAACCTAATTTAAACCGTTATAGTCACTTTACAATGATTTAACAAGGATAAATCTGGAGCAAGAATTAACCTTTATGGTTTGAAGAAAGACTTTGATTATAAATTTATCTAAAACATGAAAATCTTTTGAACAGGGTGTTTGAAATCAGGATCTACATGTGCAAGACTTTAGAAAGTTTAGTCCATTTAGTCTGCCAGATCGTCAGATTAGTTTGGAAAAAAACAGATTAGTCGAGAAAAGTTTTGTCCATCAGCTTAAAATGTCATAATAAGGCCAAAAATCACTTTTCTCATCACCAGGTCAGACTTGAGGATCCCTAACCAGATCTACTGTAGCTGGCTATCACTCCGTCTTTCTTAGTGACTCCTGAGATGCTGATTGGTCCTCAGCATAACCATGGAGAGGAGGCAGGTTGAGGTCCAAAAGTCCACTGATTATCAGTGGTCAGGTCACCAGAGATTGTGGTGATGGCTTTGAGAAGTGGTCTGATACTCTTCATCTGATGAAGTCAGTAGTTGGCGGATGAGTGATTCTTTAACTGGACTTGTCTTTTAAAGTTACAAATATTTCTTGTTACTTTAGTTTTTGTAACTTTCTCTGTTGCAGGACTTAAAAAAAACCTTGACAAAACGTACGTCTTAAACACTGAGGTCAAACAAAACAATGAGGCAAAAATGCAAGAAGCAGGGATCAGGACGAGGGTGGAAGATGAAGACTAGATGAAGACTGGTGTGAAGAGCCAAGGTCTTATAAAAAGTGACGAGACGTCAAACTATAGTTAACAAGCCAGACCCTGACAAGGTGAGAAACTGAGTGTCTGCACAGATGGAGCTAATTTTTTTCTGTTTAATGGTTCTGTTTGAACACAACAACCTCAGCCACATGCTGTAGGACAAAAATGCAGCTCAAACAGTTCAATCACTGGACATTTTCTACAATTTGTTTGACCATTTGACTAATTTCTTATTAGCTAAGTGAACACATACATATTCCAGCATTCGTTTTTTAAAACATTTCAAAAGATTTCACAAATAAAAAAACAGATCTTGATAACACTATCTGTCACTTAGCAAAATATCTCATGAACTACTGGACAGATTTAAATGAAACTCTTAATGGATGTACAATCTCAGTTTCAAACTCTGGCAGTTTGAAATGAGATTATTTATACATTTTTTCAAATGGTTACCAGGAAACCAAAAAATGTTTTTTATTTTTTGTAAAAATATAACTTTTACTAGAAAGTGACGGGTAAAAATGTGTAACAAATGTAAAAATAAATATTGTCCTGTCTTGTTTCTAGTCACTGTGTATGTATGGAGCTGAAAGCAATATGCAGCAGGTTGTATGGGAAAGAAAGATGGTGGAATATTTACACCAAAATAAACCTTTCATCTGATTTTGTGACAAATATATTATTAGCACATCAGTGAAATTGTTACTTTACAATCACATTTAGAGAATATTCATCCCCACAGAGGACTGAGAAAATGTGGAGATAAAGATGTTATTGTTTTTCAGCACAGCAGCTCCTCCAAACCAATGCCATCACTTTTCAGTCCTCGTTCTATTCTGCCTCTTAGTTTATTTACAAATGTGATCGATTGCAAAGATTTGAATACAATCAACCTTAATAATGTCTGCTTTATTTCTTTCATTCATATTCTTTAACTGCACAACAATCTCTTTGGATTTGATTTGCCATTTTATCAACTGGGACTAATTGATTTATGCTGAAGTGGAAGAAGCAGCAGCTGTGTTACAATGCTGATGGATAGCTGATAACAGGGGGCTGAGAGTGGGATAATGCTGAGAATCATGGAGGATTTTAACAGACAGTCTGGCTGAATTTGACAAACAAAAATCTGGATATAGGTTTAGAGATCACGGGAACCATAAAGGGATCGTAAAGGTTTTGTGTGTGCCCATGTATCCATTAGCAAAATATCTCATGAACCACTTGACAGATTTTAAAGAAACTCTCAGGAAGTAATCAGTGGTTATATATTTACAACTGATTACCTTTTGGAGTCAATCCAACACAAGATGGCCACCACAGCCAACTGACATTATTAAACACAAAAATAGCTATAACACAGTCAATTTGATAGAGCCTGACCTTAAAATTGTTGTGGTAGTAGTGGAGAGTCATCTTCATTACATACCCTGAAAGCTTACACATCTCTCAATATTGCATGAAATCGCTCATAACCTTATTTTCAAGGTTTAACCAAAAAGGCTACAATGCTGTCATTTCTCAACATAAGGTAAATAGTAAGTTCTTTCAGCTGCTCCCTTCTTCAGGGGTTGCCACAGGGAGCAAACTTGCATGAGCGATTTAGCAGTTGTTTCACACCGGATGCCCTTCCTGCCGCAAACTGGGCTCAAACCTGCAACCTCAGAATTACAAAACCGCAGAAGTGACCCCCAAGCTACCGCAACCACATTTCTCAACATAAGGTGATCTTAGTTTAAAACTCTGATGTGAAAGGCGACAGGAGCTATGCATTCCTTTAAGAAACTCTTGAACACCTTTAATATCACAATATTTCCACTAGAATACCAACATAATGTGGAAGTGACACGTGGTTTAAGGCTATAATTAATTCATTCGTTGTCCCACACCGATCAGCAGATCAAGGGCAACATGATGTCCAGTGTTTGTCCTAGAGGTTTGGGGTGAGTAAGACATGATTGAACAGCCAACCTTCAGTTGTTTGCCATTCTTCCAATCAGCAGATGACTGCTTTTCCTCCTGAGCCACAGCTGCTCCACGTGACTGTTTGTATATCAGTGTTTGAGCTTTGATAACCTCAGCTGAAATAAAAAAGTAACATGATTCCTCTGATCCCTCGCTGGCCGTTCCAATTAACCAATTATGTTCCCGTGTTAGCTCACTTTGCTCTGTTGAGGGTCTTGTTGAGAAGATACTGTATCAGCAATAACATGGCGATAAAATTACAGTCAATTTCAGGAGAACAAGAATAAGGAGGAGGCTGGAAATGAACCAACAGATGAACTAAACTGGGGACAGTAATCATATCCTTAATAATCTGTTAGGTGTTTGTTTTGTTTAGACAGGAAAAGTCAAAAAGCCTTTAAAGAAGCCTCAACACCCTGTGTGTTTTTATTTGTCTGTCATGTTAGCGAATTATCTTATGAACCACTAGATTTTATTAAAACCTTTTGAAGGTAATCATTGGATGTAAATCTAGCTGATTACATTTTAGAGTTGATCCAATCCTAAATGGTTGCCACAGGGGCCCTTAGCAAACACAGACATGATTATAACTCAGACAATCTTAAAAATATTGGGCTAAAGTTTGGTGTGGTTTACTTTCTTAGAGCTATCTGATCACATGAGATAAGTTGCCCTAACTACTGGAGTCAACCTTGTTTGTCTGTTAGCAAAATCCCTCATAAATTAATTGACAGCTTTTAATGACATTTTCACAAAGTAATGATGGGATTTACCTTTACATCTGAGTCAACCCAATTCAAGATGGCCACCATAACTAATTGTGGTTGCCAATAAGGAACACTGAGTGGACAGGGTGGAGCAGTGGGAGGAGGTAGGTTTTGTCTCAATAATATTTAGCTGTGAGATGCTGTGTCCATTAAAAGTAATGTCATCAAGAAAAATGCAACAACTGAACATTTACGAGACTAACATATACAGGCCCATGTTACAAGAGTTAATAATAACAAGAATCAGGGTCAGTTTTGCTACTTTTAGCTTTTATTAGGTAGTGTTTTGCTTTTTAAAAAGTTTCTCTTCTGTTCCTTTTAGCGTCTTGCTAGCATTCTGTTTTTTAGCTTTTAGCTGGTACTTTGCGTCTTTTAGCTATAAGAAACTCAGTTTCAGCTTCTTCAGCAAATTTCAGCACCCTGCATTTACTCTGCCTTTTGACAGAAAATATAGTTTATCTTGTTTGTGTTTGAACTCTGCAGCCACTTAATATAAAATCTTGTCCAATTTAACAGACAAAAAGAAGCTTAAACAACAAACCTCTTAGTAACGTCAAATATTTATTTAAAGTATCTTTCCCTGAAGAAAAACAACATGATTGTTCACCACTGATTAAAGAAAATCACTGTTTCAGCTAATCAATGTAAGCCTAAACAAAAATGGCTAAGCCTAAATGAATTTTTCAGGTAAAATTTAGTGTGGTAGTAGCTGAGAGTCATTCACAAAACATACTTTGAGTGCTAACACATCACGTGAGATCACATGAGATAATGCAATATCGTATGAGATCATACATAATGTCACTTTTTAGGGATTAATCAAAACGACTCTAACTTTGTCAGTTCTCATCATAAGATGATCTTAGTTCAAAACTCTGGCATGTTAGGTGGTGGGCGATATGCATTCCTTCATGAAATGCTTGGCCTTTAATTCTTTATCTAACTAATCTACTCAGTCTTTTCAGCTATCTCCAGGACCAGTCTGCATTTTTTTAAACATAATTTTATTATCAAAAACATTTATGGTCTATTCAATGTCCTAAATAAATAAATAAAACAAAAAATAAACCTTCCTGCTTTTCATAAAACCTGTGACCTCAGACATGGGTATCACTGCGTTATTTTTAAGACATGTTTACAGTAAAAAGCATTTATTTACAACTGAAAAACTGGGCTTCTTGCTTTAAAAACATTACTTTCTTTCCATCTGTAATTGTTCAATCTGTCTGAAGTTTCTGAGGGTGAATAAAGGAGGCATTCCGTGAAAGTAAAACACGTACATTTGATCCTCTTCTCCATGTTGTTTGCTAATGACTCCAGGCTTCCCACGTGACTCTGAGGTCATTTATCTTTCCGACAGCCTCCCACACACACGCACATGGATGAACAGGATGTTGTATTTCAAATTAAAGACCATATCTGATCTGCCAGTTTAACCCAGCATGAAATTGTGAAAGTTAAAGTTAATGAAGATGATCAGGGTCCATAATGATATCAGCGATTTTATCAGAATAATGCTGGAAATACACATGTTCAATAATGTCTGGTTGCCAGCCTCCCATTTACCAGCTTGTAAATTTTTATGACTCTGGTTTAGTGGACATTAATACATTGACAGGAAATGTGTGTGTGTGTGTCTTTAAAGAATCTGAGACAGACAATGTCATAATTATGCAATTATGGTATCTAAATAGATAAAATATTGAAAACTAGGATCTGAAATTATATGTAATACAAGAACATATAGTATTTACATAGATGTATGAAGTGCACACTCACACACGTAAAGTTATGGTTAAGAAGTAATCTTAAACAGTGTATAGATATGTAGTCTACATTACAAAATAACCGTGATTGCACACTTGAAATTATTTTACTGTTCAACACAGTAAAAACAAGAGAACCTGCACTTTCTACAAAACTGCAGTGTGAATGTGGGAGTCCTGGATGACTGCTGAATTTTGCTGAAGAAGCTAAAACAGAGTTGTTAAAGTTAAAAAATGCAGAACACTGGCTGAAACAAGCATAACAAAGGCTAAAGTGAGCAAAACACAAGCTGAAAAGAGCCAAGCACAAGGTAAAAGCAGCACAACAATAGCTAGAAGCTAAAAAGAGCAGTACAGTATCTAAAATGAGCTAAACAAATGCTAAAGATAAAATTAGCATAGCACTAGGTAAAACTAGCAAAACATATGGTAAAATACCAAAAACAAATGCTAAAGTTAAATTTAGCAAAACGGTAGCTACAACTAGCAAAACTCTGGCTAAAATCAGCAAAGCAGTAGCTATAAGTAGAGAAACAGTAGTTACAAATAACTAAAAATGAAAATACTAAAGCTAAATTCAGCTCAACAGTAGCTAAAAACTGAAAAGAACAGAATGGGCTGACTCAGAAGTCACAAAAAGCTGATCTTTCCCCCTTAATCTGAGTGTGAGGGTAATACTATATACTATATACTATACTATATACCCTTTTGCTGCATTTAATTTTTAGCTAGCTTTTCACTACTTTTTTTTTCCAGCTAGTGTTCTGCTTCTTTTTATCCTTAAAAACTCAGTTTCAGCTTCTTCTGCAAATTTCAGCATTCACACTGAAAATGCAGTTTCTCTAGTTGTTTATTACCTTTCACAGAACACCTTAAAACATTACTTTAAATAATAGATTTTTCTTCTTTTTGTTTCATTACCTCCACCAAGGAGGTTGTGTTTTCACTTGTGTTGGTTTGTTTGTTTGTTTGTTTGTCTGTTACAAGATGAACAGAAAAAAACTGATAAACGGTTTTTGATAGAATTTTCAGGAAACGTTGGTGTTGTCACAGGAAATGATTAAATGCTGGTGGTGATCTGGATCATGATCTGGATCTGACTATTTTTTAAAAACGCCATGGCCTTGGTGGAGGCTTGCGCTCTCTGAGTGCTTCTAGTTTGACACTGTATTAATAACCATCCAATAATCATTAGTTTGTTACCATCTCTTAATTTTGTATTTTTGTACAGCATCTTTTTGAAATATTGCATTTAATATTACAATATTGAACCTTTTTCATGTTCCTCAGATCTATAAAGGCCAAATCTGCCTCATGTAAAGTGCTGAACCCAGTGGATGTCATTAAAGCAACGTACACACAGTGTACTAATGTGTTTGACCTGGCTCAGACTGACCCACATAATGTGTACAGATCTTTAAATGAACCCTTGTGTTGTTGAGGGTCATTTTAATTGCAACAACAGAGAAGACAAGTGAAGACGTACAGCTGATGTTTGACATCAAATATTGCTTCTATGGACGTAAATGATTTTAATAGACAGAAACTTAGAGGAGCACACAGTATGATTAATCTGATCACTGAGTAATGACTGAACTTCCACTGTGTTTCCAACATACACAAGACAACATTATTAGAGTAGATGGTTAGCTGGACTCTGAATAGCCCTCATGTCTCTTTGTGACTGTGAGTAGTAAATTAAATAACGATTAGCTGAAGCCATTTGTTAGCCTGTCTGACACCTGACCAGCTCCTGGGAGGTGCTGGAAGACGAATGGAGTGCCCCACAAGTACAAAGTCAACAGGTGAAGATTAACTGCCTTTAATGATGCTATTTGGCTAATGTCTTTGCTGTGTTCTTCCTTTATCTGTCTTCTTTCCCTCAAAAACAAGGTAAACTGTAATGAAATGTTAGTCTCATAGCTGACACTCAAGACCACTAAGTCAGAGAGCAGGTACAGGCAATGTTTTCATTTGATATTTTTACATTTCATGTTTCGGATTTGATACAAAGAAGTGCAACATGTACCATTTAAGTTGTTCAAGAGGATGTTCTTTGATCGATGAGAAAAAGTAGCTTTAATTCTAATAGTGTGAACGCTGAGTCAGCGTTCACACTATTAACTGGTTCAGCATACTCTGCAATTTCAGCCATTCAGTTATCAAAATGTTCAGCTTGTTCAGCTATGAATTTGTTTTTTCTTATACTTTTCAAACTATTACATTATTTTATTTTATTTTTTAAATCTCATTGAAACATATGAAGATATTTTCAAATCCTTTAAAAAGCTTTGTGCTCTTTGAAATTTACTTCGGCACACTTGCTCCATCTGTGTCTTATTATTTATTTGTATAGCACATTTCAGCAGCAAGGCAGTTCAAGGTGCTTTACATCATAAAAACACAAAATTAAAAAGTCATCAAAAACAACAACATACAGTCACCAAATGAGATACCAGTACACATCCATTTATTATGATTCAAAAGCAACTCTAAACAGGTGGATTTTTAGCCTTGATTTAAAGGAACGGTGTTTCAGCTGTTTTGAAGTTTGTTCCAGATTTGTGGTGCATAGAAGCTGAATGCTGCTTCTCCATGTTTGGTTCTGGTTCTGGGGATGCAGAGTAGACCAGAACCAGAAGACCTGAGTGGTCTGGAAGGTTGATACAACAACAGCAGATCTTTAATGTACTGTGGTGCTGAGCCATTCAGTGATTTATAAGCTAACAGAAGTATTTTAAAGTCTATTCTCTGAGCTACAGGGAGCCAGTGTAAGGACTTTAGAACTGGGGTGATGTGCTATCTTCCTGGTTTTAGTGAGAACACGAGCGGCATCGTTCTGGATCAGCTGCAGCTGTCTGATTGATTTTTTAGGCAGACCTGTGAAGACACTGTTGCAGTAATCAATGCGTGGATGAGTTTCTCTCGATCTTGCTGGGACATTAGTCCTTTAATCCTGGAAATGTTCTTCAGGTGGTAGAAGGTCGATTTTGTAACTGTCTTTATGTGGCTCTGAAGGTTCAAGTCTGAGTCCATCACCACACCCAGATTTCGGGCCTGATCACTAGTTTCTAGCTGTAATAACTGAAGCTGTGTGCGACTCTTGATCGTTCCTCTTTAGCTCCAAAGATAATTACTTCAGTTTTGTTTCGGTTCAGCTGGAGAAAGTTCTGACACATCCACACATTGATTTGTTCTAAGCAACTGTTCAGTGCTTGGATGGGTTCAGAGTCACCTGTTGACATCGTAATGTAGAGCTGTGTATTATCTGCGTAGTTATGGTAATTAATCTTATTTCCTGTTATATAACCTGAGCATATAGATAATGAATAACAGCGGTCCCAGGTTGAACCTTGGGGTACCCCATATGTGCCTTCTGTCCTCTTCAATGAGAATTTACCTATTGAAACAAAGAAATCCCTGTTCTTTATGTAAGATTTGAACCAATCAAGTAGTGGGCCAGAGAGTCCTACCCAACTCTCCAGTCGTTTCAATATGTTATGGTCATCCACTGTATTTATGTGGATGTCATTGAACACTTTGACGAGGGCAGTCTCAGTGCTGTGTTGAGAACAGAAACCAGACTGAAAGACATCAAACCGGTTGGTCATTGTTAGGAAGCCATTTACCTGTTGAAACACAGCTTTTTCAATAATTTTGCTGATGAATGGAAGGTTGGAGATTGGCCTATAATTCTGCAATAGTGATTTGTCCAGATTGTTCTTTTTTATCCGTGGTTTGATAACTGTTGTTTTTAAAGCCTGGGGAAAAACACCTGATGAGAGGGATGAGTTTACTATTTGAATCAGATCAGATGCAGTGACAGGCAGAACTTTCTTAAGGAAAGTTGTGGGTAAGATATCAAGACAGCA
>JAOXNZ010000091.1:36069953-36083825 GCA_028566095.1 Kryptolebias brasiliensis
ATGGATGGATACAGCCAAGTTAAGTCTGCCTCCAAAAGGCAAAGAAGAGCAATAATGTTTTTTGCCTGTGTCTCTGTATGTGTTTATGTCTGTCTGTTAGCAAAATATTTCATAAACCACTGGACAGATTTTAATAAAACTTTCAAGAAATAATCATTGGATATACATCTACAGCTGATTAACTTTTGGAGCCATTTCAATTTAAGATGGCTGCAACAGCCAACTCGCCTTAGAAAACACAAAAAAGACTATCATTCAGTCAAATTTACACATATTGTGCTAAAATTTGACGTGGAAGTTGCTGAGAGGTATTCACAGCACATACTCCAAGTGCTACTCATTTAGCAAAATCTTTATTTAAATCTTTAGTCTTAACTGTGGGAACTCTGCCATGTTTCAACATAAGATGATCTTAGTCTAAATCTCCTGCATGAAAGCTCTTTAATTTGAAATAAATTTAGAGAACTTGTAGTTAAACCTTTTAAAAATAAACTATCTTGAACAATAACCACTTAAGTACAAGACATGCCTGTGTGATGAAGGTTTCCAGCACAACAGCTTTTTTCTTTTATCCACATTTCTGGATGCTCTCTTTTCTTTTCTCCTCCTCTGTATTGGACTGATATCAGAGCGTTTCCACTTGCTTTCATGTTCACACAGCAGGCGATGAAAGCTGTCGGTCTGTGAAGCAACAAAGCTATCAGTCATGGTGGCAGGAAATCAGCTTTAAAGCAAGAATTATGGACTTAAGAGCAGCGACTTTCAGAATGAGGGGTAATGATCTTCCACCTCGAGAAAAATGGAATTAGTGTGTGTTCTGCTGGTTAGAAAGACTGTTAAATGTTTTTGGAGAGGGACACTGAAGAACTGTAAGAGCTTTGAATTGAATTCTGCAGGCCTTCCCTGAGTAACTCCAACAAAAGTAGCATCATATGAGGTAAATACTGCATGTAAAGCCCAGCACGATTTTTACAGTACAGTTCGGTTCTGTTCCATTTCCTGTGATGCAGCAACAATGTCTATAATGTCTACAAGAATACAGCACTTTGCCATATAGAGTTCATGTGGAACAGAAGTTTCTAAGTGAGTGTGAGAATCTGTGACAAAGCATCTCTGTATAATGCTTTACTGTGGGCATATGAGGATTTTTTTCTTAAATAAACAAGAAATAAATCAATTAAAAACAGATTGTTCTTTTTGTCATTTATAGCAATACTTCAGATCTTTTGAAGTAAGGCTTTGTGGAAAGGTTAGGAACAATTATTATCTTAGATCTTGTAGACAGTGCCTATAAAACGTATTCACCCACTTGGATAATTTATTTCAGTTTATTTACATAGCACCAAGTCACAACAGAAGCCATCTCAAGGCACTATACAAAAACATTCACATAACATTACAAAAAGCCAGTTAGTAAAACTTATATATCTAAGGAAGTCAGCTGATTGTGTTGAATCTTCACTTCGTTGCAGTTTCCCATCCTGAGCAGCACATTGGCAACAGTAGAAAGAAGAAACTCCCTTTTAACAGGAGGAAACCTCCAGCAGAAGCAGGCTCAGGATGAGCGGCCATCTGCTTTGACCGGCTGGGGTTTGAGAGGACAGGAAAGAGACACAGACAAACACAGAATGATTGATCCAGGTGTAGTTTATATTGGAGGAAAGACAAAGAGAAACACATGTTAATGATAGAGATAATTACAGTAGAGCAAGTAAAGACAGCAGCAGAGTGAGGAAATGTGGTCAGTTTGTCCTCCAGCAGTCTAAGCCTATAGCAGCAGAACTAAGGGATACAGCATATACTGAGTGTTATTCAGCAGTTGGTTTGTGGGGCAACTTTTGTTAATCTGTCTCATGAAGATGGGTCAAATTAAATTTCAAACCATATGAGCCTTCTCACTTTGGCAGTTGCACACTCATTGTTTTTTTTTTTTTTGCACCACCACACACACATCAAACATACTGTATCTGCATACACATACTCCAGTTGTTGGACTCCTACACAGAGAAAGTATGTGGGCCAACAAAAGCAAACTGTATTCAGTGTGGGCTTTTCCTTGATGTCTGCGACAATTAGACAGACAAGAAAAAAAACTGCGTATTTTCTAATAGTAAAGTTGGGCCAAGAGTTTAACCTAAGTGGGAATCATTCAAAGCAAACAGAACTGTAGTTTAGAAAAAGGAATCCATGTTTTGTCTTTGTCAAAAGGTCTTTAAACTTAAATTTCATTTTTGAAGAGCTGTTCCATTGAGTTTGAGCTTACAATAATAGAGTGAATGCTGACTCATCATCCACACTATTGTTTTCCTGTTTTTGTTTTTCTGTACATTTTTGCAATTTAATTACTTCTGTATGCTTTATGCAATTTTAGCCATTCATCAATGAAAACATTCAACTCATTCAGGAAGTATGTCCTATGACTTTTGTTTTTTTTTTTACTTTTATACTCTTCAAAATATTTAACTTTAACTTTACCATGTTGCTACATTTGACTAGAGTTTTGCTAATTTTGGTTTTTAGCTAGCATTTTAATTCTTTTAGCTTTTATTTTGTGTTTTGCACCTTTTAGCTTTTACAACTCAGCTTTAGCTTCTTCAGCAAGTTTCAGCAGCTATTCAGCTCTCAGCATTCACTTTGTATTTTTGCAGAAAAATAACTTTTCTAGTTATGTGTTGAACTCTTTTGTTTGACAGTGAACTAATGAGTAACCAGACAGTAACAGAACAAAAGGTACATTTTAGGGACAGTTCAGGGATTTTCCCTGGTCTGATGCTGGGTAAACAAGTTACATAACTGTTGCTCTTTTCATACATGACCAAAAAAAACAACACTGTGCTGACTACAGATTATAATTATGTCACACTTTTTAAAGTTTTTTTCTTTTTTCAATAATGGCCTTTTTTTTTTAAAAATGGATGAAACCAACATTTGGAAATTGCAAAATGGATTTTCCACAAGTTTCCATTATAGAACCATTTCTTTTATGCTTGTACATTAGTGATTAACATGAAAGTAGTGAAGATCTTCAGAGCCAAATGTATGCAGATGATGTTATTATATAGTATATGCAACTACAAACACTCCTCAAGAAGCTGCAGAGTTACTGAACAGACAAAGGGTGGGAGTGTCTCAGTGGCTAAAGGTTTTTTTTTTTATTGAACGGAAACAAAAAAAATAAAAGTAGAAGCCTAGAAGACCTGTGTTCTGAGCAATGGTTAACATTTTGTCATGTATTGTTCTTGTTTAAAGAAACTCTCAGGTTTTTAAACTTAAATCACAACCTTCTGGTCCAGAGAACAACAGTTGCAGTGTCAGTAATAATTATCACAAAGATATTTGTCATGCTTAAGATTTGTGCAAAGTGTCCTGCTAGCCTTAGGTAGTTGGCATCAATATTCATGTTGCGTGTTACAACGAAACCTCAAGTTCAAGAGAAAATAAGTAACTCACTGGAGAATTTGGAGAAAAAAGTATTTATAGACAAATAGATGGGGCTCCCAGCACTTGATGGTCAGAGCCGCAGTCTTGTAATTCTGAGGCACTGCCCAACACCTGACAAACACTTTGTGTCACAGCCACACCCCTTCTACCAGAAAAACCAGCAGGTGACACTCTTTACATAAAACTGAAGTGTCATCATCTCCACTTATGTCACTTTTTTCCCCCCCAAAAAATGTGAGTCTGTATCACTGAGGATCTGTCCTGGACTCTCAACTTGACAGCAGAGGATGCCCCATCTTTATTGTTTTTATCACCTGAAGGACAATAATGTCTTTTCCTGTGTCTGTTAACAAAATATCTTGTGAACCACTGAATGGATTTTAATGAAATTTGAATAAAGTCATTATTGAATGCACCTCTATGACTGATTAACATTTGGAGACAGCTCAAATCAAGATGGCTGTCACAGCCAGCTGACTTTAGAAAACACAAAAATGGCTATAACTCAGTTTTACAGATATTGAGCTAAAATTTGTTGTTGTAGTAGCTGGAAATTATTCACAACACATACTCTGAGTGATAGCTTACATCACATAATTTGTCATCGTGTGATGACCTTAGTCTAAAACTCTGTCATGAAAGGCAGCAGGCCATATGCTGCCTTTTAAGGATTGCTAGGCCTTTAATTTAGAAAGAATTGCCAATTTGCCTTCAGTTTTTTGTTTATTAGTATTTTCTGTCAGTATAAGAAGTGAGAAGTCCTACATTTTTCCCCTTTCACCCACCCCAACACACACACACACACAAATCTTAATGAATGAACAAAGCTGTTATTGACAGTCCATATTGACAACTACAGTGATAAATGTGAAAGCTGTGTGTCACCATTAGACTCCAAAGCTGCATGTTGTTTCTGTTGTTTCATTAGTCATGCCTTATGTTAGATGTAAAGACACGAAACTAAGGTAGAGAAGACAAACTGTGTACAGCGTTATTCATTCACTTTCATTATGCTTTACTGCTGCTAGAACCAGTGAAATGATCTGAAACCTGTGCAGTAGAAACATCAACAACAATAAGGTTGAGGAATAAACTGAACTTGTCACAGTGAAAGAACAAAACAGGTTGTTTTTTTTTTTTCCTTTTTTAGCTTCTCCCTTCTTCAGGGGTCACCAAAGCAAGTGCACTTGCATGAATGATTCGGCAATTTGCTTTGTTCTGAATGCCCTTCCTGACGCAACTTGGGCTCAAACCCGCAGCCTCAGGATTACAAGAGCGAAAGAACAATACAGGCATTTAAAGACGTTTTAAACTGACTAAAGTTAAAATGAGAAAAACAATTAAACAAAGTCTTATTAGAACTAACAACCCCTTCCCATCCTCCTTATTTTCCATCCATGTTCCTGCCTCATCCCACTCATTTAAAGTGGCGTTCCACAAGGTTCTGTTTCAGGACTGCTGCTAAAGGTATTAATTGCCAAGTATAGCAAACATTAAAAGAGGCTTTTGTGAGCTACATTAAATGGTGCAGTTTGAAAGAATTTACTAGTTTTCTACATATATTGATATGCAATTCTGAAATGTGTGTACACTCACAAAGTTTGCTTACAATTTTTTAATTTAGGGACGCCTTAACCATCAATATGAGAAAGATATTGTATAGATTATGTTTCTTACTTCATTTTTTTTTTTTTTGCTTTTTAACCAATCTTCATGACATTGCAATGCGTATCTTTAAATTTGAGGTTCATATCAGGAAAGTTTTAAACCATTGAAACTAATCTAAACTGGGTTTGTGTTTACCAGTAAAGGCTGCCCGGTTGTATCTGCAGATTATGATTCTGTCACATATTTCCTACTGTGGAACTGTATGGAGCCAAACAACTCAAAGAACTTCATTTAAAACATGTGAGGTTTTCGTTCAAACCCAGAAAACCCAGCCCTTGTTGGAGCTCTATAACTCAGACAATCACAGTTTAAGTTTTATGACATTTACAGATTTTTCCACTGAATGTTCAACTGACAGTTGATGTCAAACACTAACCTTTGAATAGTCTATAATGTTCAAATGTTTTGCAAACAAACTCTTCTTACTCCCACAACTCTGTTAAATACACACATGAAAATATAGAGGCTGCAGTAGCTCGGTGGTCAGTGCTAAGGCTGGGTTTGAGCCCAGGTTGCGTCAGGAAGGGATTCTGTCGTAAAACAATTCTCTTGTGCTGGTTTGCTCGTTGTGGCAACCCTTGCAGAGGGGAACGGCTGAAAGAAAAACAACATACATCAAAATATAGGCATTTTTGTCTTCTTTCACCTAGTGTGTCTGTCAGTACTGTAGGACTTCTGGTTTTCTGTTAACCCTCCCAAGGCCTTCGGGTCAAATTAACCCTCTTGTAACAAGGGCTTCTCCAGTTCTCTTCATCTCTTTCTCTTTTGAGAGCTTCAGGAGGGTTAAATCCCCCAAAATGCAGAGAGAGCAGCCAAACATCAATAGACTTCAGTTATATTTTAGCTCAAACTATTCTTTTTAAAACTGGAAGTGAAGAGCCTTTTTATTTTCTCACATCTCCTACATAAAACACAGTGCAAACATAAACATTTACGTGACTATCAAGAATTTTTTAAATATCTGACTAATACCTTTCGACAGCGACTGTTTGTTTGACGCTTGCTTTTCAGTTTGCCTCTCAATAACTGGGCAGTCAGGGAGTGACAGGCACAGGTGTGTGGTTACCATGGTGACCATAACGCGCCACTGGCAGCAGCTTTAACATTTCTTTTTTACATTTTTTTACACAGTTCATACAACAAAATGTAAGCCTTATTGAGATTAGATTATTACATTTTCTAGTTTCATTATATTTCATTTGTGAAATATTATTTTTATTATTTATTTTGGATGTGTAGTTTTTTTTTGTATTTGTAGTTTTAGTTGACCAGGTCATTTGCCTGAGACAGCCCTCCTTCTCAACCTTAAGAGCCATCATCATCCTCTCCTTCTTAACTCTGAATAAATCAGCTAATTCTTCCAG
This sequence comes from Kryptolebias brasiliensis, assembly GCA_028566095.1. Taxonomy (NCBI): domain Eukaryota; kingdom Metazoa; phylum Chordata; class Actinopteri; order Cyprinodontiformes; family Rivulidae; genus Kryptolebias; species Kryptolebias brasiliensis. The sequence goes on from JAOXNZ010000091.1 coordinate 36,076,427, forward strand.
ACATTTAAGTAGACTCTGATGAAGAATGTGTTATCTGCCTGCTGAAACTAATCTCAGTACGGAAACAGTGAGGACTGGATCTCTGTTCAGGCGCCTCATTTAGCAGTTTGTGTTACCAGTGGCTGGTGACACAAACTGATGATAAACATTTGACTTTTCACCAGTCAGGTAAAGCTTCAGGTCAGCTATATTTAGATCACAACAAGTCTGTGTGTGTGTGTGTGGGGGGGGGGGGGTTGTGGTGGTGCAACACACAAACACACAAGCAGACTAAATGGAAAGTGTATTCCACCCAAGGTGCCCAGTATTTTCAGTTTTCTGTTGATCATTTTTCTCCGCCCACTGAGGGACTTTTCACAATCAAACAGAGCAGAACATTCAGTGTGTGTGCGTGCATGTGTGTGGGTGTGTGTGTGTGTGTGTGAGAGAGAGAGAGAGAGAGAGAGAGAGAGAGAGAGAGAGAGAGAGAGAGAGAGAGAGAGAGAGAGAGAGAGAGAGTGAGAGAGAGAGAGAGAGAGAGAGAGAGAGAGAGAGAGAGAGAGAGAGAGAGAGAGAGAGAGAGAGAGAGGGAGATAGTACTCTTCCTAAAGAGACCACAGGAGGGCATGCAGTGTTTTCCCTTCCTTTTATTTATTTTTGGAACTGGAACACTCTATTGTCACATTTATCTGAGATTATGTAGAATAAAATTATGTATAAAAAAACAAAAAAACAACATGCATAAAGCAAAACATAGAAAAAACACGGTGTTAAAAATCTGAGTGTCACACCTTATGATGATTGTAACATATACTAAATATGGATAATTGTATAAGATATTATGCGTTTAATAGAGGAAGGAATTGTTAGGCATTTGCTTTCTATCCCTACATTAAAAAAAGATTTTTTTTTTTGGGTTTTTGGAATTACAGCTTATGGAATTTGATAGACATAGTAAATATAGCATTAATAAAATGCATTTTTTGTCCAGTTTTTTGCTTATTACTACCCACTGCCAAATGCAATTGGACGCTTATGTTTTCGTCAGTGTTTGTGTTTGTTTGTCTGTCTGTTAGCAAAATATCTCATGAACCACAGCACAAATTTGGATGAAACTATCAAAAAGTAATCATTGGATGTATGTCTAGAACTGATTAACTTTTGGAGTCAACCCCATTCAAGATGGCTGCCACAGCTAATTGACTTTAGCCAACACAGAAATGGCTGTAACCTAGGTAAATGTACAGATATTTAACTAAAATTTGGAATAAAATAAGGAAAACTACACCCATATTTGATGTGCATTAACACTTACTCACCATTATTACAGAGTGAACACATTAGAAATCTTTATATAAGGAACACAGTATAAGAGACAATATTAATTTCATATTACTATTATATGATTATTAAATAAGAAATGGACATTCCTCTCTTGCCCTGAGCGCTAACACATTTGGTAAGACCTCAGTATATCACATGGGATTTTGCATAGCGTCATTTGCAAGGTTTGACCAAATTGGCTACAACTCTGCCCTGCGATGGACTTGCGACCTGTCCAGGGTGTCCCCCGCCTCTCACACAGTCACTGCTGGAGATAGGCACCGGCTTCCCGCGACCCGGAATGGAAAAAGCGGGTAAAGAAAATGGATGGATGGATGGCTACAACTCTGACTCTAAAAGGCGGCGGGCGATATGCATTCCTTCAAGGAATCCAAGGCTTTTATTTCTAAACATGTTTGAATAAATTTGTTTAAAATTGTCACCAAATCATATTTTGTGACATAAAATGAGAGTTTAATGCGTGTCGGTGGACAAGATTTTTAATTCTTTTTTTTTTCAATGGCCACATAGTTTCTTTTTTTCATTTTTTATTTACAGGTGTGTTGGTTTTACGCAGCCCACCACCTCTATAAAAATCGTTTTCCTTTTTCCTAAACTCTATAAATACGTCCAAATGACTCTAGTTAACAAGTGAGTGAACTATATCTAGTCTTTCCTCGAGCATAGTCAAATGAAGCTGTCAGAAGTTTCCGAGCCTACTGAACTCAGAGGAATAAATTCCGCTCCTCTGTCCGTCTCATTTGACTGTGGTTCCGCCTCTCACCTGTCTCTCAGCTCGGAGAGACTCGTCACTTTCCGATGAGCAGTTTCCGGATCTTCAAACCAAATAAAGGCGTTTTCCTGTATACCGGATTTGACCATTTATGGCTTCAGACGCTCAACCCGACCTTTCCTTGTTATATTTCATCGAGACTGATTGTGATGTATAGGAAAACAGAAGAAAAATTTCAGGTCTAGTATTCCATGAAGAAATGCATACCGCCCGCCGCCTTTCATGTCAGAGTTTCAGATAAGATAATCGTATGATGATAACTGATGGAGTTGTAGTCATTTTAGTCAAACCGTGCAAATAACATGACACGCGATCTCATGCAATATAGCGCAAGATGTCACGCTTGGAGTATGTGTTTTGAGTAATTCTCAGCTACTACCACATCAAATTTTGGTTTAATATCTGTTAAATTGACTGAGTTATAGCCATTTTTGTGTTTGCTATTGTCGGATAGCTGTGACAGCCATCTTGAATTGGACTGACTCCAAACCTTGATCAGTTGTGGAGGTGTATGATTACTTTCTAAAAGTTTCAATAAAATCTGTCTTGTGGTTCACGAGATATTTTGCATACAGACAAAAAGAATGGACTCCAACAGTTAATGCTATATTTTTAAGGAACTATCTTGCACAATGAATAGCACTTAAAGCATGAGTTGTAAGTTGTTCTCAGCTACACCCACACCAAAAATTAGATCAATATCTATTAAATTGACTGAATTATAGTCATTTGTGTGTTTTCTAAGCTCAGTTAGTTGTGGCCATCATCTTGAGCTGGATTGTCTCTAGAGTTAATCAGTTGTATATGAATATCCAATGATTGTCTTCTGAAGATTTCATTAAATTCCGTACAGTGGTTCATGAGATATTTTGCTAACAGACAGACACAGTTGGCTACAATAGTTCATGTCAACATTTTCAGGGTAGATCTTGCACGATCAGTTAGCTCTTACAGTTTAGGCTAGTCTCAGTTACTACCACACCAAATCTTGCCTCAATATCTGTAAAACTGACAGAGCTATGTTTGTGCTTCCTAAGGTTGGTTAGCTGTGGCGGCCATCTTACATCGTGTTGACTCGAAGATTAATCAGTTGTAGACGTCGGCCAAATGATTACGTTCTGAGAGTGACTTATGAGACATTTTGCTAACACTACAGATGGGCAAAAACATGCTTGCTCAGTCTTCGCTTGGAGGCGGGCGACAAAGGGGGCGGGGTTATAGTTTACAGCAGGCGCGGGGGGGAAGGGGGAGGCTTTCTTATCTGTGGTGAAGCTCTCCATTCACAAGTGATTCCCTTTGTGGACGTCACGGAGCCTCTCAGCCAATCAAATCTGTCAGCGCCCTCTCCGCTCTGGGTTCTCTTCGCCCCTCCCACTTTCAAATGACGTCGCGGCGCATTCAAAAAGTTCCTCATATAAACACAGAGGCACCGGGGCCCCGCTCCTGTTACTCTAAGTTTAATGACAGGAGCGCATCTTCTCTGCGGTGACCGACACCAACATGACGCAGTGGTAACCTGAGCGGGTTGCACGCGCACCCACAGCTGCACTGAGAAGAGGCAGAAGAGAGAGCGAGCGCGAGAGAAAGAGAGAGAGAACATTATGACGGCTAAAACTCTGGAGAAAGTGCAGCTGAACCTGGGGGGGTTCGGGCACCCCGCGGCGGACAGCGTCTTCTCCATGGACGACATCGCGACCAGCCTGCCGACGTCTGTCACCATCTTCCCCAACGCGGACCTGGGAGCGCATTACGATCAGATTAATGTGGCGGCAGGTGAGAAGACTTTTGATTTTACTTCTTTATTTATTTAAAAAACGTGTTGCATGAAAAAAAAAACAAAAAAACAGTTTAATGCTTGACCCATAAAAACACAACAACTAGATATCAAGGGTTGTAGTTGGATAATTTGTTAGAGCACAGTCTGAACGTAACAGGTGTTGCATCAAAATCTGTTTCCATACCAGCTTCGTCCTGTAAGTTTTGTTGTTTTCAACACTATTTAAAGAAAAGTGCTAAAATAATCGTTTTGTAACTTTCCACTTTAGCAGGGAAAACACATTCTGATGTTTAAAAGACTCCATATCCTGAGATTTCTGTGCGAATATACTTAGTTTTAGCAACATTTTAGCCCTCTGGTAGCGATGTTTTTCAAGGGTTGAACAGATTTGGGCACAACACACCTGTCTCTTTCTTGTACTGCTTGTTGACCCTTGGTGTGTTTTGCTCCTCAGATGGCCTGATAGGAGCCGACATGAGCGCAGACAAACGTTCAGTGGACCTCTCCTCCTACTCCGGCGGCTTCTCCCAGCCCGCCTCCCATCGGAACCAGACCTTCACCTACATGGGGAAGTTCTCCATCGACTCCCAGTATCCCGGGAACTGGAACCCCGAGGGGGTCATCAACATCGTCTCGGGCATCTTCAACATGGCCCAGCCGCCTCCTCCCCCTCCCCCCTCTTCTTCAGCGTCCTCCTCCCCGGCTTCACCGGGGTCTCCTCATCACTTCTCCAGTGGAGGTCTGAGTTGCACCATGGCGGCGCAGAGCCAGGCAGACATGGACCACCACCACCTGTACTCCCCCCCGCCTCCCTACTCCTCCTCCGGCTGCGGGGAGGTGTACCAGGACCCCTCGGCGTTCCTGTCCACCTCCTCCTACCCGCCTCCCTCCTACTCCTCCCCCAAGCAGCCCAGCTCAGACCCCCCGGGGCTTTTCCCCATCATCCCCGACTACTCGGGTTTCTTCCAGCCGGCGTGCCAGCGGGACATGCACACGGCGGCGATTCAAGACCGGAAGCCGTTCGTCCCGTGCCCGCTGGACACATTCCGTGTGCCCCCACCCCTGACCCCCCTGAACACAATCAGAAACTTTACGCTGGGGGGTCCGGGCGGCGGCGGCTCCGAGGCAGGGCAGCCGAGGCTCCCCTCAGCCTACAGCCCGCAGAACCTGCCCCTGAGGCCCATCCTGAGGCCGAGGAAGTACCCGAACCGGCCCAGCAAAACGCCCATCCACGAGCGGCCGTACCCGTGTCCGGCCGAGGGCTGCGACCGGAGATTCTCCCGCTCGGACGAACTCACCCGACACATCCGCATCCACACCGGACACAAGCCCTTCCAGTGCCGCATCTGCATGCGCAACTTCAGCCGCAGCGACCACCTCACCACGCACATCCGCACGCACACGGGCGAGAAGCCGTTCGCCTGCGACTTCTGCGGCCGCAAGTTCGCGCGCAGCGACGAGCGGAAGCGACACACTAAGATCCACCTGAGACAGAAGGACAGGAAGTCCTCCACGGTGTCCTCCGCGTCCTCATCCTCCTCCAGCAGCTCTTCTGCGCTGGAGCGGCCGCCCGGCGCGGGGATCTGCTCTTAGGTCCGGGGACCGGTCGCCATGGCAGCAGCGCGACGCACACTAACACCTGACAAGTCAAGAGAATCAAAAACTGTTGTGGAACCGAGCGCTGCCGGCCGGAAACTGGACCAGAACTTTTAAGCAGCCGTGCGTCATGACGCACGTCCAGAACTCACAGACTCATGAATGCACTTTGCCTCCAGAAAATACAAGTAAATACAGCCATTCATAACCTAATTTATAAGAGGGGATCAAAACATTCCCAACTGATGCGAAATAACCGCAATAACGTTTAAAGAAATACAAATAAATGAAGTTTCTGACTGACAAAGATTTGATTTTAACCTGTTTGTTTTCAGTGCCTTGCTGTGTCTTTTGGACTTCAAGGACGCTCCTAATGTAAATCTGTTAAATACAGTCTATTTTTGTACGCATCGGTCTCGTGTAACTCCTTTAAATTCTTCTTTGTGTGTTTACAAAACAAACCTGTAAATATGTTGAGCTGTTTGTTGTGTTTGAGACTCATTAAAACGTGAGGATGACAAAAAACAGTTTATTTTATTACCAGAAGAACCGGAGCTCAGGTTGAGAACACACACACACACACACACACATAAATATATATATATATATATATTTGTTGATGTTGGAAAAATGGAATGGGTAAAATCCCTCGTTGCGTCACCGGCGGCTTGTTTGACTCAGAGTTGAACCCACTCACTTTTTATTTAGGTTATTATCAGACACTGCTCTAAGAGCCCATAGAGGGCGGAAAACCCACAACAGAACAAGTCCACGCTGTGTCACAGAACCAACTCCTTCCGTCTTTTTCTGCATTCTTGTTATCAAGTGAAGAAATGGTTTTTAATAAGGGGGTATTTTCCAAGCTTTGTGCATTTAAAACAACAAAACAATAAGCAAGCAAACAATAATTGTTCTTTCACTAAGCTCTTTTGGTTGGTTCTTTTTAGATTATTAAAAAAAAAATTATTCAGGGTTTTCATCCAATGAACTAATCATGCCTCCTGGAATAATTGCCACATACAATTACTTCTATGACATAGTTGAATTTATTAAACTTGTCGGCTGGTTCCACTTAACCGGATTGATTGAATATAAAAAAATATTAATCCTTTTCTTCAAGGATGATAATGGATTCAAAAGATTTCAATCAATCAACCAATCAATCAATCAAACCTTCTTCATAAAGCACCTTTTATACAGTGAAGTTTAACTCAATTTGATAAAACAAACTAAATAAACTACATCAAAATGATTTAAGACAGCAATAGGTTGTAAAAGGAATGGACAATGGTGACTGAAACATGGAGGGACTGCAGAAACACTGTTTTGTTGATGAGGAAACACCACAGGTAGGTATAGAAATATACGGAGATGAAATATACATCCCTCTCCCATCAACACTCTCCAACTGCAGCTAAATTGCATTAACTTATAATGTAATTAGGAATCAAAATAGGAATACAATAAAATGAACATCAGATTTGCTCAAACTTGTGAGTAAGTAAAGGAATAAAAAACAAACTGTCCTCAGGTCCTGAGACGCCTCACCGTGGGTTTTAGGTCTAACTTTAGGTACAATTAGAAAACCTTTTCCAGAGGACCTGAGGGATCTGGAGGGCTCATACGGTAAAAACTCAGAGGTTTTACCATATAAACCACATACAACCTTAAAAAACAATAAAAGAACTTAAGATGAATCCCAAACCAGACAGAAAGCCAGAGACTTTAAAACAGACTTGATGTGAGATCCTCTTCCTGGATTTTGCCAACACTTGATCAGTTGAGTATGTTGTAAAACCAGAGTTCTATTCTTTTATACTCAGAGTTATACTGTTCTACACTTAAAGTTATATTCGTCCATACTCCGAGTTAAACTGTTCTACACTCAGAGTTATATTCATCCATACTCAAGTCATTATGTTTGAAATAAA
>JAOXNZ010000091.1:36158630-36169478 GCA_028566095.1 Kryptolebias brasiliensis
GTGAAAATCCCAGTAGATCAGCAGTTTCTGAAATACTCAGACCAGCCCGTCTGGCACCAACAACCAGGCCACGTTCAAAGTCACTTAAATCACCTTTCTTCCCCATTCTGACGCTCAGCTTGAACTGCAGCAGATCGTCTTGGCCATGTATACATGCCTAAATGCACTGAGTTGCTGCCATGTGATTGGCTGATTCCTAATGAAGTGGCCGGTGAGTGTATATCACTCTCACAAACACCATCAAGAAACAGTTTGTTATTACAAGCAAACTTCACATTATCCATTTCTTGTGTTGAATTATCATTTCTGTTGCCACATTTGGACCTACATTAACAAAATAAGTATTAAAATCATTTATTATTTCTTGTTATATGTCCCCATGGGCATTATGTGGGGGGGGGGCTCTGAGAGTATGGGGTGGATGGCCCCTTACTAAGGGCCATTCATTCTCTGTACCAAAGGAGCACAAGTTTGGTTTGCGTAGTTGGCAGTAAATCAGACCTCTTCCAGGTGAGGGTTAGATACCGCCAGGCCTGCCATTTGTCACTCATTCTGTTCATAAATTTTATGGACAGAATATCTAGACACAGCCATGGGGTTGAGGATGTCAGTTTTGGTGGTGGCAAGATCTTGCTTTTCTGTGGATTATGTGGTCCTCTTAGCTTTATCCAACTATGACCTCCAACTCTTGCAATGGAGGTTAGCAACTGAGTATGAAATGGCTGGGATGAAAATTATCACCTCCAAATCTAGGGCAATGGTTCCAGAAAAGAGTGGACTGCCTACTGTCTAGGGAAAGGTCCGCAGGCAATCAACCAATCAGTAGTGGTAAAGAGGGAGCTAAGCAGGTAGCTGAAGCGCTCTATTTACCGTTCGATCTACATTTCAACCCTCATCTATGGTCATGAGCTCTGGATAGTGACCAAAAGACTGAGATTGCAAATACAGGCAGCTGAAATTAGTTTTCTCCACAGGGTGGCCAGGCTCAGCCTTAGAGATTGGATGAGGAGTATTGACGTCCAGGAGGTCTTAGGCTGTATTCACACCTGATAGTCCGGTAGACTCGGTTCGATTGGGGACCAAAATTGCAACATTTGTTCCATTTTCAGCTGGTGCCGTTCACATTCACACTGCACTGAGTGAATCGAGCCAAACCCTTTGAGCAACCTGTTCCTCCCCTTGTCTGTGATGGTGCTGCACCAAGAATCACTGAAGGAAACGACAGGAAACCCTCTGAAGACACTGAGCGCAACTTCCTTCTTCTGGAAAAGTAAAGAATAATGGAGTGCTGTCAAATTTTAGTGGTTTTAGGATTTCTGTTTTGTCTGTGGTACATGTGCCAAAAAAATCATCATCTGACCACAAGCCATTCTTCTCCCTAGTGGTAGAAACGCGTGTTTGTTTTGGTTGTATTTACTCAGAAGGCCCTGTGCTATAGTCCGCTTCCTGCTTTTGAAGCGGTCTCCGGTCCATTTGCATTCACACATGCATTCAAACTGCGCCAGAGTTGACTTCAACCAAACCAAGATCTGGGTTTTTAGGCGGACCAGAGTTCTCTTTTTTGGTCCACATCAGAGTTCAATTGCGCATTCACACCTCCCTAAACAAACCGGATTTTCTAGGCAAACGAACTAGAGTTTGATTAAAGCAGACTAAACAGGGCTGGTGTGAATGCACCCTTAGAGTAGAGCTGCTGCTCCTGCACATCGAAAAAAGCCAGCTGAGGTGGTTCGGACGTCTGGTTACGATGCCTCCTGGACGTCTCCCCAGAACCGACCTAGAACGTACTGGAGGGTTTATATCTCTCAGCTGACCTGGGAACACAAGCTGACCTACTGTCACTCACATCTCAGGATAATTTAGAGTTACCAGTTAACCTAATATGCATGCTTTTGGTCTGTGGCAAGAAACCAGAGTGCCTGGAGAGAATCTATGCATCCATCGGGAGAACATGCAAACTCCACATAGAAAGACCCCAGGTAGGTGGTGACTTTGCAACCTTCTTGTTGTGACACAACAGCTCTAACCACTGCTTGCTGGATTGCCCCATTTTCTACATTATAAAAAAATAAAAGTGCAAGTTAACCTTTTTTTTGTAAAAATAGTTGATCCACATGATCAAGGTGAAGCACATTTTCACTGTTTATTGTAGTTTACCTGCCTCTGCTGCAGTTCTCCTCCTGAACAGTAGGCGGTGCTAATGAAAAACCATACTGCTAAACAGCAGGAAGTGCAACCAGAAAAAGAATCACCCACTAAAAAGGCATGGGATCTGTTCTTCAAACACAAAAGTAACTACAATTTTTTTTTTACTTCTTTGCTATATTTTTTGTGGATTCCTGTAGAAACAAACATGCTTTAAATATAAATGGATCAAATTTAAAATGGATCAATGCCTCTAGATTTAATCCAAAAATTGCAATGGTACATGACTGTTCTACTAATACAAAAAATGTATGTGAAAATGTGTGATTCTGTGAATCGGTACAGACTGTTAAGAAAAAAAGTGGATGACTCACATCATATTGCTGTGGATAGGAGCGAGAGAAGGGAAGAGGCCGAACAACCACCCACTTCTTCTTTTCAAAAGATTTCACTAGCAAGACCCTGCGTTCCTTTGTCCAGCTGAAGAAACCGAAAATCAAATAAATAATTTACAATGCTACAAAGTGAATAATGAGAGTGAAAGATAAAATTCATGTAATTTTGACAACATAGAAACCACAAAGTCGGGTCTTACCTGTGGCGTGCCTTGGCGGTGCAGTACTTGAGGTTCTTATCCGGCTCGTTGACCTGACCTTCTCTCCAGCACTGACCACAGACAAACTTCATTTTTAAGTTGAGGGGACGCCCCCTTCCTGCGCCTGAGACTAATCCTCCCATTCCAACGCCTCCTACTGGACTCACCCCACCTGCTCCTATGCTGTCTCCACCTACTCCGCCAACCCCACAACCAATACCCCCGAACCCCCCAGCAGGTATGCTGGTGCTCAGATGGGGTATGTGGATTGGCTGAAAGAGATGGAGAAAAAAAAAAGTACTTTAATAACAATTAAAGTGAGGAACACAATAATAAACTACAGAATTGAAGCCCAATTGTTTTTGTTTTCTAATCTTTTTTGGATTTACCATGTCCTGGACGATGGAGAATCTACACCAGCATAAAATAATAAACTGTTTTGTCAGAACACAAACTACATTTTGAGATCAGTGTACTGAACATTTGGGGCACTAATATTTACATTTAGGCACTAATATTTACATTTAATGATGATCAATTTTATTATTTTCCAAGGCATGGAAACAATATACAGTACAATGTTAATGAGTGGACTCACCCTCATTCTAAACCTGACCTTAACACAATAAACCAAAAATAAACTATAAACCTAAACTTTTAATTAGCTGCTTTTTGGTCTAAATTTAATGTTTCTGCTAGAGAAAATGATTTTGTTCACGATTAAGTATCTAAACCACAATTAAAAATCTAAACTGTGATTCTGAATGTATAATTTTATGGAACAAAACATTGACAGTTCGTCCATAGGGATGACTGGGTGGCCCCACCACAAAGAAAATAAAGTTTTTTTTCTATCCAGTTTTTCAGTCTGTAACTGAAGCTTGTCCTATCTCTGTTACTGCCCAATCAGCATAAGGCTCTACTCAGGGGCGACAGAGACCAAGTTCTCTGTAGCACCAAATGCTCTCATTGGCTTGAATGTAATTTTTTTTCCAATTTTAAGCTCTACAATGCCTTTTTTATAGGTTCCAGGAAGGCAAGGCTCATTAACATGCTTTTGTCACCCATGTCATGCATTTTACCACGGCTTACGCAGCAACACGAAGCTTGTGGTTATGTTCAAAATCAACATGAGCGGCTTAACTGGGCTCTTGAGAAAAATTTCCTGTTGTTGTTAGGAGACTGCAACAAAATGAAGATTGGACGCGATCTGCTGGGTTCCTTAGATGGAAAACTTACACTATCTGGCATTTTTTGATGTATGTGAATGTTTTTGTACAGTGCTCTAATATGACTTTAGTAGTGAATTAGGGCTATATAAATGAATTAAATTGAAGTGAATTGAGTTGTTGTGGTAATGAAGAAAAATGGAAACAAAACAGGACCTCCAAGAACATGTCAGAACATTAAACAAGTTTTCTCCAAAAGAGGGAAATTATATAGGAGGATTTTTAGAGCAGGTGGACACACTACAACACACAGAACAAATAAATGCCGCCAATGAATTTCTCAAAAGAGTCAATAGAAAAAGCAATGCATGAACGTACAAATTTAAGATGTATTTAATACTTTTTTAGGCCTAAAACTAAGATTAATAAATATGAGATTTTTAATGACTTTATGACCCTGTGGAAATGTTGATTATTCCATCACATAAGATACTTTAAGTTAAAAATTGTGGTTATATGATAAAAAAAGGAAATTCAGAAAAAAACAAAAGAAAACACGTAATAAGAAAAAAATAATAAGTCATGTCAAAGATCTTGAATTGTCTAATATCCGTTTTCAAACAATATAAAACAAGTTTTATTCAGTTTTTTCAGTAAGGTTAAAAAAAAAAAACAAACCCACCCAACATTCAATGTTCATGATTCAGGGTTCAAAATTGATGGAAACACTGAATGTCTAAATCACACCAGGATTCAAAATTCTAATTTGATTTAGTGAAGAAAACTTCCTAAAGGAGTCATTAACCCTAACCCTCACCTTCTGCTGCTTTTGTGCATTCTGCTCCAGCCTTTGCCAGTGCCTCTTGGATTCCTGCACCATCTCTTCATGGGTAATTCCTGAAAGAAATATCACAAAACACAATGAAAACCCAACAAAATGAAAGACCTAGAATTCCTTTAAGGAATACATATCACCTGGCACCTTTCATGGCAGAGTTTAGACTACACTCAATCTTATGACGAGAAATGATATGAGGTTATTTTGGTAAACCCTTGAAAATAATCTTATGTGATTTTGCGAGATCTTGTCATAATCACATCACACTTTAGGTCAGTATCTGTAAAACTGACTTAGGTATAGACATTTTTGTGTTTGCTAATGTCGATTAGCTGTGGCGACAATCTTAAATTGGGTTGACTCCAGAAATTAATCAGTTGTACATGTGCTTCATTAAAATCTGTCCATGGGGTATTTTGAAAACAAAAACACAAACAATTTGACACACATACACACACTTAAATGATCGCCCACCTTTCATGGCAGTGGGCAATAAATCTAGCTGTGGTTGTGATGTATGTACCCGTGTCTTGCTGCAGAACCCAGCATTTGAGCTCTATCACAGAGTGAGCAAAGGAGCAGCTGTCCTCTCGCTGGCAGCCATAGCGAACTTCATGGCGGCAGATGTCGAACTGGCAGAGGGGGTGCAGGGGTCGTACCTTACTGTAACGCACGTTAGCTGACCTCACCACATGGACTAGGCACCTATAGACGAGAGTTAGCGTTAAAGCAAAAGTTCAGATCTTTTGAAGTTTGTGAAAAGGTTATGAACAATAAAGATCTTACTTGTTGAAAACAGCTTTTTGAATGACCTCAGTTTGGAGATAGAGTTTAATTTTTGATCGGACTGAGGAGCTAACGGCTGGTCAAATCAGAGTTCAAAACAAATTTTTGTGATTCATTTATCATGGTGGTTCATGTTCAACACTATTTTATAAATATTTACATTGTTGTCAATTTCCCATTACTTCTTTATATTCAGAGAATTTTAGCAGCAGCTATCTGTAGCACTTCCAGTGCTGCTTACAGCAGAAATGTGACCAAATAATGTGAGACAATTGGAGATGTAAAAGTTTATAAAATAGTGTTAATGTGAAATAGAAATAGGCAATATGGAGGTAAAAAATTATCAGGATGTTTCCTGGTATTTTTTTGTCAAAAACAATAAAATAGCAATAACAAATATTAGACCTCAATGCCACCCAGTGTGTTAGTCAGAAATCAGAAAACTGGGTGTGAACCATGGGATGGGGTGGTCTGCACGCCTACAGGCATGCTTCCCTAGAAAAGGTTTGGGGTTAAATAAATTAGTTTTCTTACATCTAGTTGTTTATAATAGAGTCTGTTTGTCCTTTGCTGGACTGGCTGCTTAAAAATAGCATAAAAATTCAGATTACACCCACTTCTTCATGTTACATATCACAAGGATAATAGAGCTATACAAACTTGTCCTACCTCTGAACCTTTTTTTTTTCACTGTGTGCTCAGCTCACAGGAGAAGGTGGGCACAGCAGCTTGTTTTTCCTCCTCTTCCTTGTAAAATTTAATGCCAAGGTTTTTTTATTTTTCTGACAGGCTGGCAGACATATGATGCAGCAGGAAAATGAGCCACTTTTTAGATATGTTTTCAGCTGCCCACAATTGCTGCTGAACCTGTGTCAGTGGGATTTACATGAGCGCCATTCTCTCTGCCTGCTCTGTGTGCCCTCCATTCCTATCTGAAGTGCCTCACAGAGACTGCTTCTAATGTGATGGATCGGAAGTGTGGGCCAGGCTGACATACGTTATCAGGTAGCATTTATTATTTTTATCGCTGCGTTCAAATTATCAGGTTTTTTTTTACGATATACTAATGATACAATATTGCCAATCCCTATCATGAATGCTAAGAATATTTTGAGATTTAAGTTGTTTTAAGATGGCAGGGATCCACTTTAGTCTAGGCCCCGCTCAGACTAGCCATTAACTCATCAGTCCTGTCAGAAATAATCAGCGTTAAACAAACAAGGTTTTAAATTGGGCCTGAGACGACTTTTGGCCCTCACAGTGCGACATGGATGGGACATGGATGGCCTGACAGATGATTTATGAACAAACAGGCAGAATAAAGAGGGGCTTGTCTTTGAAACCACATCACAAAACTACTTTGGGAAATAGGCTATGTTTCTTCAAAACACAGTTGTTCAAACAAACAGTAATTGTTCACAATTTTTCCACAGAACCCCACTTCTGTTCTATTAAGATATGTGATGACACACTTATCACATCTTTGCATTTAGGATAAATGTACAGCCAAAGTGAAAACAGATGTGAATTAGAGCTGCATAATATATCACAAATTTATCATCAATGCAATGCAAGTACAATATCAATACTGCAAAGGACTGCATAGACTGCAGTATATGGTAGACCATTATACTTCAAGTATTCTGCTACTAATATTATATTTGATCACTCCAACAGACTCTCACTGGTCTTGATGCTAACCAGGTTTAGATAATAGTGATGACAGAAGAGAAAATTAGAAAAATGTGAGGTTATCCAAATTGATATAGTCAACACAAAATTCAACAATGACATCGCAAGTTTTTCTGATATCTTACAGCCCTAATGTGAGTGCTGACAACATCAGAAAAGAAAATAAAGAACATAAAGTCACAGAAACCTTCCTGATCTAAAGATACAGAAACCTTTCTGCACTCACTTGTTGTCATCAAATGGGTGCCGTGCTGTGAGGTTGGAGCAGACTGATAAATTTTCCTTGCTGCGTTTGCTGATGATGCGAGGCTTACTGTCAAAACATTCCTGTAAAAAAAAAAAGGAAATGCAGACATGATGATACATCATGTTCCATAAAAAAAAAAAAACTAACAGTGGAAAGAACAAAAGCAGGGGAGAAATGCTTGTCAGACAGTAATCTTACCTCACAGAGGAACATGAACATGCCCATATGGAGCTGCAGCAGTCTGGTCACACTGAGCGCCCGTCTCTCTGTGCTGCCCAATGGGTCAAACAGCAGCTCTCGGCTCAGCGCACCTTTCCTCTCCTGTGTCCACACATCAATCTCCTCCTGGCAGTAAGCAAATGTACAGTTCTCCCCGTACTGGCACTCCTGACGTTCCTGCACCTCTGTTGGACCAGAACAATAGTAAAACTGTAAATATTTCCCCACATGTAACTACATCTGGGAGTTGAGGTAAATTTCTCAAAATCAGTGATTCTCAACTGGTGGGTTAGGGCAAAAAACCCCACTTCTGATTAAGACTTGAATGAGTGACTGAATAATAAGACATTGTTACATATTCATATTTTTAGTTATTTATATGTAAACAACTACTCCTCAGTACTTGGATTTTATTATTTCATGTCTGTGCTAAAAAATGTTGAGATTATTAAAAAAAGGCTGAAGTTACTGAAGTGAAGAGGTTTGGTTTTAAATTACTGTTCTACTCTACTATCTCAGGTTCAAACTGCACCATATATTCATTAAATAAATTTGAGAATTCAAAATTTTCCTCGACTTGGGTTGCAGCTTGTCATAGAGGGGTGATTGTGGGTCCCAAAGCCACACCAGTTGAGAACCACTGCTCTAAATATTTCACCACTGGAAACTACATTTCAAAGTTGAATTGTTTTTCCACCTGAAACAAACAGAAGTTCTGTAAAAAAAAAAGTACCTTTACAGAGTACAAACGCCCCCAGAAAATTATTCCTAGCAGGCCTGGGACGAATCCTCTTCCAGGTGGGATCGTCTGAGTTTTTGAGACGACACAGCAGCACATCTCTCTTGCAGCGGTGTGCTGCCTCTGGCTGATACTTGTAGTCCATCACCCGTGGACCTACAAACAAGAAACCAAATGAAAATAACTAACAACTTATTATATTAAATAATTTCCTTTGTAATAAAACACTGAAGGAATGCTGTACTTCCTAGCTTGTTAGCAATAGAAGTTCACAATGATGTGATTCCATCTGAGTTTAAGGGTGGTCATTTTTATTGTCCATTTATGTGTGTTTTAATTTGTCTGTCTCTTAGCAAAATATCTTATAAACCAGTGAGCTGATTTTAATGACACTCTGAGAAAGTAATCATCAGATGTACATCTACAACTGATTAACTTTTAGAGTCAACCCAATGGCTGCCACAGCTAATCAACCCTTGCCAACACAACAGTGGCTATAACTCAGTCATTTTTAGATACTTTGGTGTTGGTAGTAGCAGAAAGTCATCCCCAACACATACTCTTAGTGCTAACAAATCTTGTGAGATCTCACAATATTACACGAGATTGAAAGAAATATTGCATATGACAACATTTTCAAGCTTTGACAAAAATGACAACACCTTTGAAATTTCTCATCATAAGATGATTTCAGTCTGAAACTCTGGCATAAAAGGTGGTGGGTGATATGCATTCCTTCAAGGAATGCTAGGTCCTTAATTTAAAGCCTCTTACAAGTTGGAGGTATTTAGGTTTTGGGGGTAAAAGCTTCAGAGTACCATAGTAACTCTAGTGGCAACTCTGAATAGTGCAAGTTTGCACTTTGATCAGTCACTTTCTCTACATTCTCTACATTAAAAGTTAACTATTTCTTTAATATGTTTACTTGTAATTAGGTATTACAACTAAACATAGTTGTAATACTAATAATAATAGTTGGGGCAGCTGTGGATCAGTGGTTAGAGCAGTCGTACTCCAATGAGAGAGTTGGAGGTTTGATTCTTGCCGGGAGTCACATGTCGAAGTGTCCCTGGGCAAGACATTGACCCCGTCACTGCCTCCGATGTGTGGCCCATTGGTGTATGAATGGAGTTTAAAGCACTGATTAGACTCTATAAAATGATTTAGTCAGGTTAGCTTTGTAGAAATTCAGTGCTGTATGAATGTGTGTGGATGGGTAAATGAGGGCACAAATTGTGTTGTAAAGCGCTTTGAGTAGCCTGATTGGCTACAAAGGCGCTATATAAGTACAGTCCATTTACCATTTATTTGATGGTTAAAAAAGGTCATGTGACACCATGAATGTGTGTGGGGGAGAAGAGAAGACTTTTAGCCTCCCAACAGAAGAATTTGTCCTTGTGCTTGAGACAGCAGGTCCCTGCGTGCAGATAGGGGCCACGAATTCTCCCACAGAAGCTGTGTTATCTCCGCTAACCAGTGTTTTGACGGCCAGTGGGGCGCAATGAGTATCATTGACAGGCCCTCGGATCGTACCTTGGCTAGTGCTGGTGAAATGAGAACTATGGGGGAAAAAGCATAAAGCAGAGGACGAGGCCACTTGTGGGCGAGTGCATCCACCCCCAGTGGTGCGGTCTGATCGTGCAGGGAGAAGAACAGGGAACACTGATTTTTCTCCTTTGAGGCAAACAGGTCCACAGATGGTTGCCTGTACCTCTACCAGACCAACCTGGCCATCTCTGGATGCAGTTTTCACTCTGCATACAGAGGGCTCCCTCTGGACAGAAGGTTTGCCCCACAGTTAAGCACTCCCGGAACATGAGTGGCCCTCAGAGACAGGAGATGTCTGCTGCTCCAAATGAGCAGTTTGTGAGCCAGCGTGTGAGCCTCAGACCCCCTGTTAAGCTACCACAGTGGTGTTGTCTGTTCTGATCAGCACATGGTGACTTTTCCTGACAGGGAGGCATCTGTTGTGACAACCTTCCTGTCCTGCACGATTCCCATTGGCGCCCCCTGAGTCAGTGCCTTGGCATCTCGCCATGGACGTAGTGCTGCTGTGCAGGCTGCGGTAACTCTCACTCTGTGAGAAATATTTGGATTCAGCCTCTGTTGCAAGGCCACCCAGCGTTGGAGCCGCCTCCTGTGGAGACGTCCCAGCGGGACCACCACTAATGAGGCCATCAGCCCCAAAAGTCTTCTGCACAGTCTGAGTGATACCTGATTTCCTCTGGGAAATATGGACAGACAGTCCACCATGGCTTTTACTCTGTCCTCTGTTCGCCTCACTCTGGCCTGAACTGAGTCCAGAGAGAGACCTACACTCACCGGCCACTTTATTAGGTACTCCTGTCCAACTGCTCATTAACGCAAATGTCGAATCAGCCAATCACATGGCAGCAACTCAATGCATTTAGGCATGTA
>JAOXNZ010000091.1:36180408-36196191 GCA_028566095.1 Kryptolebias brasiliensis
CAGTTGCTTTTGTTTTTAACCTTTTTTGGATTTACCATGTCCTGGATGACTGAGAATCTACACCAGCATGTTACTGGGTATTAGTGGAATAAAATTGGTGTTTGCACTTGGTGCAAGATGGATCTAAATACAGCACAAAAGTGTTTTCTTTTAAAAGATGTAACAAAAAAGTGAGACAAAGAATGAATGCTAACCTCATAACTCTCCGGCTCTGGGAATGGTAAGGATGACCTGGTGAACAGAAAAAAAGTTATTAGAAAGTTCAGACAAGTGGAGTTCCATTTAGATCTTTTTGTTGCCTTACTGGATAAAGCTCATGGCCTTCTGGATCTCCTCTCTTCGTTTCTGTCGTTCAGGGTCCATCACCTGAGAATAGAGACAGGATGAACTTAAAAAATCTGAAAACTCACTGGAATGAGTATGACTCATATCAGTTCTGGCATCCATATCAAATATCAGCACCAGTCATGAATACAGCAGTAGAAAAGACTGTGTTCTGCACATCTGAAAACAGCTTTTTTAGACAAAATAAGGCCTGCCACAGAAGCGAGCTAGGGAGTCTTATTCTACTTATACTTAGTCTAAACCAAGGCTCTGCAGCCACACACAGCTCTTCAGGATCTTTAGTCTTAGCACTGGCTAAATGTGACTGTCAAGTTGTATCTAGAACGCTTTTAAAACACAATGATCATTTTCATTATTATTCTCATGGCTTCTCAGCCTTTCAGCTACTTTGACTATCCAACTTCTTGGAAAATAATAATGGAAAATAAAAGGAAACAATTTTTCGCGTGCTTGAGGCAAATTGGCATAAAAACGTGAGGTTTTGTGCATCATTTTATTTAAAAATAGGATGCTAATTTTATTCATTTTCCAGAGTTATGGTAAAGACTCAAACAAACTTAATTTTGGATTTATCAACAAGATTCAATTTGGTATTTTTCTTTGTCCTAACACATAAAAATAACACTAAAAAATCCACAGTTTATTGTAGTTCACTCGTTTTATAATGTAACAAGCTATAGTTTTCAGTTCTAGCATTTAAAACGTCTTGAACTGTGTTGTTTTATTCAAGTTTTAAGTAGGTTTTACGGCTCTACACAAAAATGACTGCAGGCCAACAGGCTGAACAAAGAGTACAGACGAACTAATGATGGTGCTGATAAATAATTACTGTCAACAACCCCAGTAATCAGATAACGACACTAAAATATACGACTTTAGATTTTAAGTACAAACTGAAACATAATAAGCATTGCATTTGAATGTCCTGTGAAGCTAAACAACAGAGGAGTAAGATTAGCTCATGTTGATGCACACTTTACACAAGTAAACTATCAAGTAATAATTCGTATTACAACAGACTGTCATAAAAAACACAAATCTTTCATCGAGTAAATAGCTAATCGCCGTAATGAAGGACCGCTAGCTGAGTTTACCTGCTCCGGAAGTTAGCCAGCTAATGCTACATGCTAATTCGGGCTAAACGCTAATAACTTCAACTTAGCCCTACTGAAAAGACAAAGAGTATAAGGAAAGGCAGCTTTCGCCATGTATTTACTCCTTTATAGTCATTCACACCCCGTCATATCAATTATATTAGGCCAATTTGCACATGAGCCAACTAGTAACCAGGTAAGTTACTTGACGAAATTAGCCAAACCCGCACTTAGCATGGTAACTCACCGAGAGTTGAGCTACTGCGCCTTTTCAGATCAGGAATCGCCCCACGGAGCCTTGACGGTAAAGATTAGGAAACCTACTCAGTCAAGTATCAGTGAGTGAGCAGACCCATGTTTGTACGGTGGGTGTCCGGGTCATTGGTGAGTGGACGGACTTTATGAGCTACAGATGCTAGCTAGCTGCTTCAGCTGGTGTTGTTTCGCAACAAGTTTCTAGGACGCGTGCGGCCACAAGATGGCAGACAAACTCCTAACGGGATACAAAGTCCCAGAATATTTTCTTTCATACACGAAGTGTTTCTGTGTGGAGTTTGTATGCTATTCCTGTACCTGCGTACAGGGATAACATAGTCATCTTAAGCAGGTTAAGATGGCCATGTCTTCAGCAAAAAAAAAAAAAAAAAGGAGAGAGGAATCAGGCTTGTTGCATACACATCTTATTTAAGGTGTTCCAACTGGACCTGGTCTGCGCTTCCTTGAACTGGTTCTGAGGCGCAGTGTGTCGGAGGTGGAGGTGAGTGTACCTTGGGGGGGGGAGTTGGTTTTGGACGGACAGCCGAGCTGCAGAGTCCGATAGGCTAAGAGGTGGCCAGTCACGACCCGCAGCTGGATGGGACCAGAACGAAACCATGGTGAGTCTGTGCGTAAAACTGCTCCTTTTAATAAAATAACATGTAAGGATTTGAAACTTTGACATGCACTCACTTACTGGTAATCATAGATCATGCAAGAAAGCAGGTAAACAGCCTTAAACTGTAGGCTGCTGCTGTTGGGTCGTTGATATTTTGCGGATTTCTGTTCAAGTTTGACTTGTTAAACCGTGATCTGGTCATTCCAACAGAAGCTAAATAATCATATTTGTGTAGACACCTGAATATTAGCAACGACGAAAGTGAGTCTAACTTTACCAGGTGAATTCTGGTGAAATGATTCCTGTCGGAGAGGCTGTTTTCTAGAGGGAGCTCTTTTTTGGCACAACAGCAGCTGGGAGAGACAGTGCGTCTTTGTGTCCGGCATCTCCTCTGAGGTCTGAGTCCTGACGCAGGAAATTCCTCCGTCCCTAGTTGTTTTTAGGCCCCTAGGTGTTTATTTTTAAATTTCTCTGCTCCTTCAGATAAACGTTTAACCAAGCACAGAAAGTTTGGAACTCTATTAAACATATAGATCTTTTCCATGGATCTAAACACAAAACTGTACATCACATTTAATTGGGTAAAATGCAGTTTACGGTTTATTTGTGGTCCAGTTTGGACAAGATATCAGATTTATCCAAAGCCACAGCTCCAGATTTCTGTGTGTGAAGTTTTTTCTGTCCATTCCTGAGGATCCAGACTGTTGATCCAACATGGGAATGTCGTTTCAAAGCATTCCAGTGAAGATTAAGGCAGATCAACCCGATTGAATGCTTCTAATCCCTAAGATGAAGCACTTTTTCCTTTTAAAAGTAAATTCGATGTTTCTGACTTCGCAAAAAGAATAACGTTATTTTATCAGCTTAACTGATGAAGTTAAGATGATCTACCAAAATGCAAAGACTTTTTGTATAATGTATACAGTGGGTCACAAAGTTTTCACCCTTTTCATATTATTTATTTTTTGTTATGTTTTGTTGCTGTACAACCTGGAATTTAATATAAATTTTAAAATCTGATTATAAGTAAGACCTACACAAAATATTCCAGATTAGTCAAGTTAAATTGTATTTTTTTGTTTTGAATAAAAATAAATAAAAACTGAAAAGTGATGCATGTGTATTCATCCCCTTTGCTTTGAAGCCCCAACCATTATGTTCAAAAGCTGCATAACTGCTTAAATAAGAGCCACCTGTAAGCAATCCAAGAGTCAGATGATCTCAATATATATCCACCTCTGATAGCCTCTAAGTAGTAAGGGCTGCCACCAAGTAAGAGACATCATGAAGAAGGTTTTAATTTAGACATCACTCTCCACACAAGTCAGAGACAGAGTTGTGGAGAAGTACAGATCAAAACCTCATCATGCTGAGAACACCAGCTTTACAGAGAAGCATGGTGGTGTCAGCATCATTCTGTTTGAATGTTTTTCATCAGCAGGAACTGGGAAACTGGTCAGAGCTGAAGGAAAAATGGACAGAGCAAAATACAGATAATGTTTGAGTCTTCCAGAGATCTGAGACTGAGATCCACCTCCTTCCAGCAGGACAATGACCCTGAACCCTCTGCTGAAGCAACACTCCAGGGGTTTAAGGAGAACCAATTAAATGTCCTAGAATGGTCCAGTCAAAGTCCAGACCTCAGTCCAACTGAGAATCTCTGATTTAATTTAAAGATTGTTGGACACAAGCAGCACCCATCCAAGCTGAAGGAGCTGCAGCAGTTTAGTCATAAAGGATGGACAGAAAGTCCAGGTTAGACGGACCAAGATCATGGAGATGGATCTCATCAGCCTATACTTGCAATATAGGGGGACAGTTGGACATGTTTCCAACTTTTGCATGTGAACAACTAGTTTTGGGTGTCACACCCAACTGGTTGATTCACTATGAAAAGGTGCTGCTTATAAGGCTGAGTTTGCTCGCAGTTCCTCAGACTGAAGAAGTCTTTTGGATAAAAGACAAAACGTTTCATCTAAGAAATAATCGTCCAGAGGACCTGATTCAACCTTGTTAGATTTTTCTACCTGGATTATTGAGCACGCATCAAGACATTATGTCAAATGTTTCTTATTTTATTTAGATCTTTTGTGTTTCAGTTGTTGATTCTTATTTTTAACTTTAGTTTTGCACATTTTTCTTTTTGTAATTTTTTTTAGCATACAGTGAATTATTAAGTATTCTAAACTCAAAAAACAAGTTCGTGTGCTTTTAAAACCTTATTGAAAAATGTTACCTTTTAATACAATGTAAGTAACAGTTCTTTATTATATAAATTAGATGCATGTTTTTTGGACATGCATTGGACGTCCAAGGTTTTATCATAAAATAATTCCATTATTTGGAAGATTAGAAAAGCTTAAAGCTCTATTCTAAGAAAATATACAGCATCGCAGCACTGTGCACACAAAATCAAAACAGCATAGCATTTTTTGAACCTTTTTGTTTTGTAACATGTCATAGAACCAAGCTTTAAAAAATGAGTTTTTGTTCTATTTCAGATGCCCCCTCTGCATTTTCCTGACTTGGTGTGGATTCTGCTGCTCAGCCTGTTGTTCATCTGCATCCCTGTGGCACACACAGCCAAGTGTCCACAGCAGTGTGTTTGTGACCAGATCCTGCTCACCGTGGCTTGCGTCAACAAGAATATGACCAACATTCCTTCCACTGTTGATGAGGTTTCTTTTTTACTTACATAAATGAACATTTTCTGCAGTGTTCTTTCCACTAAATACAAGACTTAAAAGTTTTTTTGTTTTGGCGAATATCTCATCTAAACCTTTTGCTTGTTCTCTTTCTCTTCTTAAAGACAACAGTCAAATTGGATCTTCGAGGTAATGACCTCCAGGAGGTTCCTGCCGGGGCTTTCAAACACACTCCCTACCTTACTCACCTGTCACTGCAGCGGAGCAACATCCGCAGAGTTAAGGAGGGGGCTTTTCGTGGCCTTGGTCGCCTGGTCTTCCTGAACCTTGCCAACAACAACATAGAGATACTTTACCAGGTGATGGAAAACAGGCATACACAGCCAGACACTGTACTGGGTTTCTCCTTTCCCCACATGAAAATGCTTCTACACTCTGACCGTAGCTTCAACAGTGATTTTGGTTGTTTTTTTCTTCTCTCATTTTGTTTGTGTAAAGTGCGCTTTTGGCTTGTTGTAAAACCATTTTATCTCTAAATGGTCATGCTGTCCATTGTCCTTAGGTGGAGGCAGGATGTCCAGTTATGCCCTCATTGTTCTTCCTCTGAGAAGCTGGAAAGAGGATTCACCAGTTGTCGCATGATGTGAAGCCCTGTAACTGTGAAGCATTTCAGTAACTGCAGGCTTCCAGGGTTGTTGGGTGGCTTGTGCTGCCTGAATGAAATCTTTCAGCTCTCTATTAAAGTGTTCCACACATCTGTTTGCCTGAAGATGGTGGACACTTGTTCTGATGTTCTTATTACCACTTTGACTCATAAAATCAGCAAAAGCAGAAGATGTAAACTGTGGTACATTATTAGTTGTGATGGTGCAAGAATTTCCTTCATGTGCAAAAATAGAAGTTAGGAAGGCCATGACAGTGTTTGTCGTAGCATTAGGAGTAACTGCTACTTCTGGCCATTTGCTGAAATAATCAGCAAGGGTGATTACAAACCTGCAGTCATAAGTTCCATGTTCAAATAGACCCACAATGTTGACAGCAATGTGCTGAAATGGACTCTGGAAACTTGATATAGTGGACGACTTCCTCTCTGCTAGAAACACGGTGCAAGAAGCAAAAGCAGCAATGTGTTCCACATTGTCTGAGTGCAACTGTATCAGATTGGCTCCCAACCTATAGTCTGAGGCATCTGTTGTGATGAATGTTGGCAGTTCAGGGTTGTAGACGACAAGTGCTGGGCTTTTCAGATGCATTGTTTTGAGCTCATTGACACTTTTATTTGCCGCATCAGTCCAGTTTATTTCAGCTTGAGTGTTTGTTCAAAATAGCTCTCGCAGTGGCTCAACTACTGTTGCGTAGCTTGGTAGAACTTGCTGAACCAGGAGGTCAGACAGATATAGAGGAGCCTGCCCAATCAGGGCCTTGTAGGTCATCAGTAAAACTTTAAAATCATTTCCAAAACAAACTGGGAGCCTATTGAAATTTAGGAGTTGGAAGCCATCCAAACTTACATTTTAAGAAGGTAGTCAAACAGTGGTTTTAAAAAAAAAAGAATGATTGCACTTTAGCTGTAGGTAGATCTGAGTGTTGTCTGCATAGGAATGAAACGACCTGTTAAATTGTCTTAAAATGGAACTTAAAGAGCATAAAATTGGAAAGTAAAATGGGTCCAAGAATAGATCCTTGGGGAACTCCACATGTGAGGGGCCTGAAAAAGAAGCAGATTCTTTGAGGCTTACAGAGAAACCCCTGTCAGACAGATAATACCGGAACTATTCTACTGCCGTGCCTTTGAGACCACATTGCTCCATTGCTCAGGCAAGTCCTCAAATAACTTGTGTAAGCTGAAAAAGTTCCTCATGTGTTATGAAAGTAGTAACTGGATGGAGAGGCAGTTAGTGGTAAGCCCATCTTAAACAAATCTGGCTATAATGTGTGACCCCAGTCAGTTTTGCCAACAAGTCTTCAAAATGAGTCTATTATCACACTTTTATTAGGTTTACAGAGATCAACACAAAGCCTCAAGTCTCCTTTGCGTTTTCGTGCCACCACTAGAGGACTCACCCATTCAGATCTGTCCACTGGTTCAATGATGTCTGGTTGGAGAAAGTGCTTGAGCTCTGCTGAAACTTCTTCATGTACCCTGAGTGGCAGATGTCTAAGCTTTTGGTGTACAGGTTGCACTGTATTATGTCTTTGAACCTTGTGGATGAATCCTTTATTATATCCAAGATGGTGGGCTGAAGCAGAATCTACATGACTCATTATGCATGTTTTTGTGTCAGCAGAAGGTTCTTTTGCATCATCCTCGTTAATGAAAGTTACTTCTCTAACAATGTTAACCTGCAGTGCTTTAATCAGGTCCAGGCCCTGTAGCAGTGGTGGTCTTCACTATATAGAATGATGCTGAAATGTTTTGTTTTGATTTGCTAGTGCTGCTGTACTTTGTAGTCAACCAATGCCAGGTAGGCCATCATTTGCATATGTGACAAGTTTAACTTTGGGTTCAATGGACATTGTGCAAATGTCGCTTGTAGACAGTTTCTAGGAAAATAGAGACAGACGCTCCAGTGTCTACAAATAACACCAGGACATGGGAGTTTCCTTGTGGTGCTTCAGTGTTCATTTTGCATGTGACTTTATCAAATGCTACAGCCATCAACTTAACATAATTAACACACAGTACTTCTAATTCAGGAACAATTACCTCTCTCATTACAGCCAGAGATGATTTGTATTCTTTGGCAAATTGTCTCTTTAGCTTGCAATTAATACATTTTACTTACGCAGCAGGACAGTTTTTATCATTCTCCAGATGTTTATCTGTTTCACATCTGAAGCACCGGCATTCTTTATGACTTGCCTAATTTTAATAAATGTGGAATGGAGGTTCATGTGTTTGATCTGATTGCGCTCCTCTCTCTGTTTTCTTACTCTGTATTCTAACACAGTCTCTTCTCTGCCCTACGCTGTCACAGCAGTGCTCTCTGGTGACAAGGAGCAATTACAGTAACATAACAGAACATAGATGGTTTGTGTTCATTTTTCACATTTGCACATAATAAAGTTTTCAAAACATTGGTTAATTTTGGTTAATGATGCCATTTGTTAATTAGCATATTAATTATGTCATTATGTAGTATCTGCAATCTGCTCTCTATCTATGGCAGGCTGTTGTAACATTTAATCGTTTTATCTCTAATTACTTTTTAATTAAAATATCAAAAATACCTTTCTTGCTAGCCAGAATTATTTTCTTACTGTTCCGAATTAAATTTAAAGGTATCTATATTAACATTAAAACTAGTAAAAAGCTACATATGAAAGTCTAAAATTGAGATAGTGATAGGCTACCTAAAACTCAATGTTAGCTCAGCTCGTGCATGATTAGAGAGAACCAGTAGAGTAAAATTGAGAGAAAACTTACCAAAGACACAAAAAGGAGCCTATGAGTCTCAATCAAAGGTTGCAGGCAGACTTTATTAAAAATAAAAAGGGTGCAGTGAAAGTTACAAGTTGCATATTATTTTGTCATAAGCTAAAAGTAAAAGACAAAAGAGCAAACTGTGACTACCTAATAATGCGACTCCCCTAATGGAGTAATAATCTGCAGCAAATGTCCCCTAAAAACCCTTCTCCACATGTGCTCTTGTGATTTATATAACCTACTGTCATGATAAGCAGAGAAAAAATAAGGGAAAAATCAAAAAAATCAAAGGGATACAGTTTTCTTCCTTCCCCCTTTGGATTCCTCACTCTCCAGGACCTGTTCTTATCTCCAATTTTGTTCCCTCATTGGCTGGTTCTGCTACATCCTGGGATTTATGGTCTCCTACCATGTAGGAAAGGCCCTGCTGGATAATGAAGGGGTTTCTGATCACAGGTCCAAACTAAGCCTATTGATCCATGAAAGTTTGAACCATTTTCCACATCTAGGAGAGTTGAACCCAGAGTTCATATTTCCATATGCAGCCTCAGCAGGTTGGCTTTGGGTCAGACCCTGGCTGACGACACCATCAGAGGAAGGGTTGCCTCTGTTTCATCTCCAGATGAGGTGTATTCCCCAACAGTGTGATATCCCATAGTTTCAGGAGTTTTTCTCATCAAAGGCAAAATTCCACCTTCGCCTCCTTCAACAGTTACAAGTCATAATTTTTATTTCACTTGTTTCATGTTAAAATGACATCCTATCAAGTTCTTGCCATTTAGCTAGTTGTAGGAGCCATATTAATAATTTAAACGTAATATAAAATACGTTATTTTTTGTTACTTGAGTTGTTCTGTGAGTTACAGCTGCTACTCTGCTATTTGAAAAAGATAAGCATCTAGAATTGTATGTTGTTTAAGCAGAATTAAAGCGTTTGCTTATTGTAGAAGTCTAGCACCCTAAGAGTAACAGTCTTTTGACGGTCACGTTCTACATGTTTTGAATCTGTATGTTTTTTGTGTTTCTTCGTATTAAGTCTAGTAAAGACACAAACAGAACCACTGGATTCAAGACCACTTACTTTGAAGAAATGTGTCGCGTACGAAAGAGCTTAAAGGGGCTAGGCTAGTGAGAGCTTGCCGCACTTACACTAGTCATTAAGTATTTTCTGGATAATGACATTTTTACTTGTTAAAATGGATATCTAAAGTGAAGCGTATGACTGGTAATGATGAACCTGTAGAAATCCTAAATGCAAATTATCTACAGTGTTCATTACATTAATCCTGTGAATATCTGGAGCTGAAAGTGTAATACCCATCAAAGGTTAAAATGGCATCATTTGTCTTAAGAGGAATAATGTTTCATCTATCCATCCATTTTGTTTACCCACTTTTCTATGTAGTATCATGGGGAAACTGGTGCCTACCTCCATCACTCACTGTGAGAGAGATGGGGGACACCCTGGACAAGTCTCCAGTCCATCACAGGGACACATAGAGAAAAACGAGACAAACAACCATTCACACTCTCACTCACATCTAGGGACAATTTAGACTTACCAATTAAACTAAAATGCATATTTTGGTCTGTGGGAGGAAACCAGAATACAACTCACGCATGTATGGGCAGAACATGTAAACTCCACACAGAAAGACTGCAGCCGAGTTGTGAACCTGCAACTTTCTTATTATAAAAAGACAGCTCTAACCACTGTGTTGCTGTGCCATATATGTCAGATATCTGAAATATTAATTGTGGATAAGATGAACAAGATTCTTCTTAGTTAAAATGTTCACTTTAAGAAGAATAAAATTATGAACATCTGCTTTAATGATCCTAAAGGTTCTTCCGTATTTTATTTCTATTATACGAAGAGTGAAGAGTTGGATTGCCATAATTATCTAGCCTGTTAGTTTCTCTACTAGTTCCTGTGCTCACATGTTTTGTATTTTGTTACAGCTTTTCAATGAAACTACTTTCAATCGCATACTTTAAGTCGACATTGTCAGAAACCAAAATAAAGTTGAAAACACAGAGAAACATCGCTGGTGTGTTTTTGCCTTTAATCTTAAACTGACTTCCATAAAGATCATGTTTTCAGTCACTCTCAAAGCAGTATAATGTTGATGTTTTACTTTTGTGAATCCTGATTTTTATTTTTCTTTAAGGTCAGGTTTATTTTGACCTTAAAAGTGT
Source organism: Kryptolebias brasiliensis (assembly GCA_028566095.1). Lineage (NCBI taxonomy): Eukaryota > Metazoa > Chordata > Actinopteri > Cyprinodontiformes > Rivulidae > Kryptolebias > Kryptolebias brasiliensis. The sequence continues at coordinate 36,190,993 of JAOXNZ010000091.1, forward strand.
TTCTAGATTGCAGCAGCCACATTCAATTTAGGTTCATCAGAAAAAAACAGAGTTGTTACGTTCAAAGTTCTCCAAAATGTAAATGCTACTCATTAATGCATTCCTTTGAAAATGTTTGTCCGCAACACTGATTGTAACTTTATATTTTTCTAGAATTATCCTGTCAGTTTTTCTTATGACAGTTGTCACATGTCTGTATATTTCATAGCAAAAGGGTATAACTTCTTTCGATTGTGTTTTGGAGTCCAGGAGTCATTTGATGGCCTGACCTCGCTGAAGCAGCTCTTGATTGATCGTAACCGTGTGGAAGAGATCCAGCCTGGAGCTTTCTCTCAACTGGGCTTTCTCAACTTTCTCTCTATTACACACAACCAACTGGTCTACATTGCTAACTTGGCTTTCCAGGTACAACACCCTGCAAACGCTAATCTTTCTGGTGTTGGAGCATTTGTAAACTGGGCAAATGTCCTTCCTTTAAGGGCTTGCAGAACATCAAGTGGCTTCGTCTGAGTCACAACTCTTTAAATTACCTGGACACAGAGGCCTTTGCTGGTCTGTTCACACTGACCCGGCTCAGTCTGGACCACAACGAGCTGCAGTTTTTCCCCACTGAAACCATGACAAGGTGAGGACACTTAGGAAGGTGTGACGAGAGTTCCATCTCTACTCTGCCTTTTGTATCAGCGATAAAGCAGTTGCAGTGCATACAGAAAGTATGAATGAAACCCTGGGTTCCTTAATCTAACTCTTTTTAACAATAAAAGCATCCAAACATTCCTCACTAAAAAGCACATAGATCCTGTTGTATGCCAGAACAACTCTCAGATCATAAGAAATGAGATCCTCTAATTTGATGGAACAGTAATTTAACTGTTTCACCTCAGTTTTCAGTAGCAGAGCTAGATGTAGACCAACCGCATCAGATCTCACCAGGAACGGATTACAAAAAGGATCAGGGTCAGATGTACTTCCTGCATAGACTGCAGCACCATTCTGCAGATGTTCTATTAGACAGTAGTGGCCAGTGCCATCTTCTACTTAGTGGTCTGCTGCGGGGAAGGGGAGGAGGGGAGTATGAAGGTGGCAGACACCAGGAGGTTTGACAAACTGATCAAAAAGGCTGGTGTAGAACAGGATACCCTGGAAACATGGCTGATCAGAAAATGTTGTCCGGGCTTTTGTCCATCATTAATGTGCTGAATACTTCATTCAGTCCATCAGACTGTGGTAGACAGTGTCCAAGGACTGGAGACGTTTGGATTGGGCACTCATGTACAGCACATTAGACTCTGTAAGTCCTCCCCACATCACCATCTCACTTTATAAAATGTCTCTGGTATAGTTCAGTTATTATATACTTTTCATGAGGTTCTGATACTTAGTCAGTGGATTACCAGAGCTTTACTACAAAGTGATGGTAACAGGTTAGCTGCTATGTTGAGCTGAAAGTTTGAGTTTTCAGTCACTAAGGAGGATTTATTTGAGTCTGATTAGATCACCATGGTAACAGAGACTGAAATCAGATTTAGCTTAATCTGTCAGTAAAAAGATTCATCTTTTCACTGATTCTATTTCTAGACAGAAAAATCAGACTGAACCAATATTTATATAACATCATAGTTAAACCCACTGCTTCAAGATTTTAAACAAACAGATTGTCGAATGAAACAAAACTAAAAATCCCTCTATCAACTTAAAAGTCAGTTAGCTCTGCATTTAGAAACTGAACTAATGTTGTTTTTTTTAAGAATCTGTGTTGTGAATGACTGTCAGCTACGACTGCATTTTATTTTGCGTAATTATCTGTAAAGTTATGGCCATTTTTGTGGAGGTTAAGGTCAATTAGCTGTGGCAGCCAACTTGAATTTGGTTGACTCTAAAAGTTAATAGTTTGTAGATATGTATCCAGTGCGTCACAAGATAATTTTGTAACAGGCAGACACTCAAACACAGACACAGGCAAAAATATTATCACCTGCCTTCACCTTTCAGTGGCTTTCTTGGTGTTAAATGTTATTTTTTTAAAAATGTGTGCCCCCCCTTCCCCAACCCCACTGAACTCACACACAGTTAGATGCTGCAGCTCATTCAGCATGCTTGCAAAGCAGATTACAGCAAAATATTTTTTATTAATAATCATTTTTTATTGAATATACTGTTTGTGTAATCATTTGGGGTGAAAGACAAAATCTAAACTAAAAATTGTATTAATTGCACAGCCATAGTTGTTACAGAACCAAAGCTGTCTCAGCTTGTTTTACAGTCAGATATAAATTCTTTAATGGCTTTTCTCTCATTGATAAAAAAGGAAACAAGTTCAAATATTTGAGTATTGTTTTGGATTTTCATCTTATGTCATCTGTGTGAAATGTTTTGTTTATTGTTTAATTTAAATGTGTAGTTTTTTTTTTGCACTGGTAGCTTTAGAGATTTAATTTTCTTAAATCCTAACCAGAAAATGTGCATGCATATCAGCCTTTGGCTGGAAGACCTACATACAGAGAAACAGTTGCTCTGACATGTAACATGTTTAAAATACTCTCCCTGAGTTAAGTTAAAAAAATGTAAATAAATTTAAAACTTTTTGTGGGCACTGTGTTAACAGAGTTATATCTAAATATCAAATCCTAAACTCTCTCCTTTTTTTTTCTTTCACATTTCTCTCATGCTTTATGTGTCCAGACTTCCAGAAGTGACTCGTCTTGATCTGAGCTACAACCCCATGACCTACCTGGGAGAAGAAGCAGTGTCTATGGCCAAACTTACCCACCTCTTTCTGAACCACATGTCCCTGCAAGACCTAGCCAATACAGTTGTATCTAAATCCCCAAACCTAATCCACCTTGACATCAGCCATAACCAGCTGAATGTCATCCAACCCTTTTTTGAAGGCTCATCCAAGCTGGCCCGCCTCAACCTGGCTGGGAACCCCGTCCACTGCAACTGTTACCTGCGTCCTCTCAGGTGGAAGATACTCTGATGGCTTTTTACTCATCACAAGGGGAGTTTCAGTCATAGCACTTGTTTTAATGTCTCACTAGAGAATTAGCCTCTCTGCGTCAGTTGCATCAATCCTGATTCGCTGGTGACTGCGGCAGATTTCTGTGTCACCTACTCTTTAAGTAGCTTGGACTCCAACGTAGCATCATTTAGAAACCCCTTGTCACTTCTCAGAGTATCTCTGTGCTGGGCAGGCTAGCTCAGCTCTGCATAGACCAAAGAAAATTAGGTACCTCTTTGTTGCCAGGTGCCAGTTACCATGGCTTCAGTCTCCACCTTAGGCTGGAGCTCCTGACTGCTATTTGCAGTTAGTTTTTGGTCTTAGCACACCCGCTTACACAGTTTGGTTTTGTACTCCACACACCAAGTGGCAAATGCCCGTTACTAAAAGGGACTCTCCTCCTTTTCACACCAGAGGAAGTGGTGACTCAGTGGGTCATTTCCGCAGCTGGGAAAATGGTGCAGAGAGAACAACCTTTATCATCAACATCAGCAAAACCAATGAAGACTGAAACTAACCTCTTCCTCTTTACATGAATAGAGCCCCTGTGAAAATGGTTCCCCACGTAAGTATTTTTACATTCACCTCTCCTGGCACTTCAACACCTCAAGCATCATCAAAAAGGCTCAGCAATGCCAATACCTCCTGAGGAAACTAAACAAAAGAGTTGTGCTCTAGGAGGGGGCACTTTTCTTTCCAGTGTCTGGTTTAGGCAATTTTGTCATTCCTGCAGGAGCTAATTGACAACTTAAGGGAATTCTCTACAATGAAAGTGTACCTGGTTGATATTTCAGCATGCCATGTGGGCTTTCAGAGGAGGACATCTGCGAACACTATGGAGCTAAATCAGAGCTGTAATATTTGAAGAAAATATTTGAAACTATCCATCCATCCATTCATCCATTTTCTTTACCCGCTTTTTCCATTCCGGGTCACGGGGAGCCGGTGCCTATCTCCAGCAGTGCGAGAGGCAGGGGACACCCTGGACAGGCTGCAAGTCCATCACAGGGCCACGTAGAGACAAACGAGACAAACAACCATTCACACTCTCACTCACATCTAGGAACAATTTTAAGAGTTACCAATTAACCTAACATGCATGTTTTTGGTCTGTGGGAGGAAACCGGAGTACCTGGAGTAAACCCACGTGTGGACAGGGAGAACATGCAAACTCCACCCAGAAAGGCCCCAGGCCGGGATGCAATTCTGCAACCTCCTTGCTGGGAGGCGACAGTTCTAACCACTACGTGCCACCCTATTTGAAACTAAAAAAGGAAAAATGGAAAGAAAGTATGGTTTTGGTCTTGAATGTTGGAAAAACAGAAATTGTATAAAATAAAGTGAAGCAAAAATTTTTGATATTTTTTAATGTTTGAATTTTAGCTTTTATATACATTTTTACATTTAGTCTTTTTATGTTTGTTTCATACTTCAGTTTTTCAGAATCAAATTTTTTTTTTTACACTGTCAGATCTTTTTTCAAAATTTAGGCCCTGGTCTAATGTGAGGCGTGGGGCTTTAGATGTCACCAGTGTAGAAACATGAATGACAGGGTCTTCTCCTGTCAGGATGCGTCCATGAAATGTTTGGAAAAGCAATAATTTATTAGGCATATTCTATACACTTAATTTACAGGAGTTCTTGGAAAAAAAACTGACAGAACTTATTTATCTAAGCTTCCTTAGTTGTCACTCGACACAAATCTTAGTGTAAAAGTAATAAAAAATTAAAACTGAGCAGTTTTCTTAACCACGCTGTAGGCGTAGACATTTTCTTTAACCTTAAAGTAACTCATGCAGCGCTCACTTCAACAACATGGCTTCTTACATAGACAGGACTACGTGTTTTCAGAGGAGTTATCAAATCTTTATGTCCTGGCCAAAACATATGAGCAATTCCATCACAAAGCAGCACCTCTCCCTCTGGATTGTGGGTTCAGTTGCCCTGGCCTATACAAGTCAGGACCTTCAGGCACCTGTGGGCCTACGTGCCAACACCATTCATGGCCTGGCTGCGTTCTGGGCCCTTTTTAAAGGGGTCTCTATTCAGGACATACACTCACCGGCCACTTTATTACGTACACCTTTATTAGGTTATCCTGCTGGAAGTAGCCATCAGAAAATGGGTACACTATGGTCATAAAGGGATGGACATGGTCAGCAACAATACTCAGGTAGGCTGTGGCGTTGACACGATGC
>JAOXNZ010000091.1:36337393-36347718 GCA_028566095.1 Kryptolebias brasiliensis
AGATGCACTATGAGAGAAGTAAAGGAGCAAACTGATCAGTAGCATCACAAAGCTCAGTGTCAGAGCAAAAACTGAGGTTTTTAACCTGTAAAACTCCACAATAAAACACACACCTCTGACAGCTGTCAACGGTTTTACAGCTTCACTGTAACCCTAACTACTGAGCCCTGCAAGAAGCATGAAGAAAAGCAAATTAGGATGCATTTTTTATAAGATTGTGATTTTATTTTGTGAGATCCTGAGTTGTTTTTTTTGGGGTGCACACTTCTCCCCAGCTCTGTACTCCACTCTCTTGGGGCATAGCAAATGCCACATCCTATGTATAGGGATGCAGACTCTTCTGCTCTGAATCTGCGCAAACTCTGCTGTTTGTGTCCGATTCGCCGAGGCACTGACAGACCTGCCCTGCACGAACTTCGGCACAGAGCACAAACAACACTCACAATAAATTACAACATGTAACTATTTCAAGGTCTACTTGGTTGAAATCTATATAAGTAGTCATATGAATCTGCTTTTCCTCTACTCAAACCAAAGGTGGTTTGAGTGAAAACATTTTCAATGTGAACTGACAGAATTCACACTTGTATAAGTGCTATTCAATTGCAATTGAATAGCTAAAGATGGAAGTCAGCGACAAATGTAAACAGAACTTCAGTTGGTAAAGATCCTCAGTCAACCAGAACACTGCAATCCTAAGTGGTTCAACAGAAGGCAAGTAGACTTCTCTTGTTTTTTTAAGATGCTTCACCTTTCATCTAAAAGACTTTTTCAGGTCTAATCGTGGGTTGGCAGTTCCAGGCTTATAAGTCGGTATTACAATCCCAATAATAGGGCCATTAGGTCACATCAGTTCCTGACCTACCTGACCCTACCATCCTGTGAGTTGTTTAGGTCATCAACACTTGTTGAATGCTGTAGTTATAAAATTATAACTACATGTTATAATTTTATTTTTTTCTTGTCTGTTAGGAATAGGTGCCAGGGTGAGGGGATGTTTGTTTGGTAATTGTTCATTTAAAATGCTAAAAAACTGATAGTGCTGTAAAAAAAAAGACAGAAAAAAATTAAATCCTGCTTAAGAGAAAGAAACAAGGAGAAACACTGAACAGGTGCAGAATTTTCCTTTTTAACAGTGTACACTCAAAAACATTTCCAAGGGTTTTATTAACTTAAACTAAAAGCCTTTTTCTGAGTGCTTATGGACTCATGACACTGCATACAGGATGCACAGGACATTAAACAATGTGTGGCTTTCACTTGTAATACACGTAACACCTCACAAGAAGTTGGCCAAATATCTTGCTTAGAGCTGTCAGTAGTCATGCCAGTGTTTCTCTGTTTCAGTGAGCTTGCTTATATGCTGAATGTCCTGCTCAGGTCCATAAAAACCAACTGGAAAAAAAAAATATGATGACAGTGTGTCCATGATTTACAGTGACTCCTCCAGACAGCAAACTTTTCCTTCAGTAGACAGATAAAACTATTCTCTCTGTGCTTCTCATTACTTCTATCTAGGTCATGCAAGGAATGTACAGTGGGTGTGGTTTTCTTTTAAGAATTTGCTTGGTGACAGCAGGTTTGCTTAAGTGGCTGCTGTTCATTTGCAGTCTAACTACTTATTTCTTAGCTGTGTGGTGGCAGCATAGTCAATCAGTGTAACAGTAGCCTAATGTGGTGTGGTGGCTTATTGTCAGGCAGTGTGTTGCAGCAGGTTTGCTCAGAGTGACAGTCTAGCAACTAGTCAACTGTCTGTGTGGTGACAGCTGGGCAGACAGCGTTTAAGTTTCAAGAACTCAGGCACTATGGTGAAGAGACTGGAAAACGACCACAGCCTGTGTAGGTGATAGTGCCCAACAACCAAGTTGTTAGCTCTGTCTGCGGACTGTTAAGCTAAGCACCAAGCGAGAATAGTTTTTTTTAAATAACTGTGTCGGAATGCCTGGCTTATATGTACACAGAGGTCATCCATGCTGATGATAAACATCCCCACAGCATGATGCTGCCGCCACCATGCTTCACTGTAGGGATGGTGTTCTCAGCATGATGAGAGGTGGTAGGTTGTCTCAGATGTTTGATGTTTGGTCTCATCTGACCACAGCACCTTCTTCCACATGTTTGGGGAAGAAACTCCTAACAGTCCAGCTTTCTTTTTTTCTTTAAACCGTGTGTTTTTTCACTCTTCCATGGAGCCCAGCTCTGTGCAGCTTCTAGTAGTCCTATAGATGGATCCTTCCATCTCCCAGGCTCATCAGGATTATCTTTGGCTTCCTGGATGTTTTTCTGATTAAAGTCCTCCTTACGCAAACCGTGGGTTTGGTGGATAACCCTCTCTTGGTAGGTTTTTCTGTGGTGGCATCATCTTTCCATTTTGTACATTTCCTAATGATATATTTAATGGAGCTCAGTGGGATGTTTACGGTTCTGGGATATTTTATTTTATAACCCAACACTGATCTGTACTTCCAAAAAAAGAATAAAAACAACTGGACTTCTATTCTGTAGTTGAAGACGTTTCGCTTCTCATCCAAGAAGCTTTCTCAATTCAATTTTTTTTTTTTAATTGTACCATTTTAAGAGGAAAAAACATAATTTTGAATTTCCAGGAAAAACTACCAGGGGGGTGAATACTTTAACAACAAACTGTAGCATGTTTTGATTCTGACTGCTTTGTTTTTAAGATTTCTATGTAGCTTGGTATGAGTCTAAGTCAACAGGCCTGGTTCCAGCGTGAACACACAGCTTAGTGTAGAGAGCTGTGTGATGTGTGGGAGTGAACCTGCCTTGCTGAATTGGAAAAGCTCCTGTTTAAGGCGATCCCTCTGGGACTCATGGCCATGTCGCCTGAACCTTTTCATCGTGTCTCAGCACCAGCGTGAAGCCTGCAGGCCCACTGTTGCACACTGTGGGGGAGAGAGAGAGGACATTTCAAACTTTCATTAAGAAGAAACAAACAGTTTTAGGTTTCATTTATCCAGATGTTAAGATGTTACTCCTCTGACACTGGCTGTAACTGCTGTTTTGCAAAACAGCAAATAGAAATATAATGCTGGAATTGTTTTTGATTTTCATCTCTTGGTTTAGGTGTGATGTACAAGTTTAGCTATTAGCTGCAGAAATTCCTTTTCTGTTGCTGGTAAAATCTTGGGATAAAAAAGGTTCAAATTAAAGCAGCCTGTGAACTGCATTAAAGCATTGAAAAGTGAAAACAGCAACTTTAAATGTGTGTAAAGAGTGCCACTGTGACACTACAGTTACAACCAGTACAAAGTATCATGTCACACAGTTTACTGTAAGACAATTCATGCTCTGCTGGACAAAAATAAAAAAAAAGTTATTTTAGACCTGATCGATGTGTTAATGAATTGTTGGCGTTCAAATCAAGAAATACGTTTTTAAAACCAAATAAATTAATTTAAAATGGAGTACAACAATATTCTAACCGCACTAATCATGCCAACACCGCTAATTAATGATGGTAAAAACGTCAGCAGTCTGATGGACAACAAAGCCTGGCTGCAGTCAGACTCATGCAACAGAGTCACAAGTGTGTGTGTCAAAGGCCTGAGCTGTGATTCAGTTTTCTGTGTGAAGCAGGCCATTTCAATGAGAGACAGTTCTTTTATTACCCTCATATCAGTAGCACAGCCACACAGAGTCACATTTCTAATACCAACTTCCTCTAAAGTAAACGTTCAGCTCTGAACTACACATTCACTTCAGATCAATGATTATTTAATCAATCTTCACTCCAGTGACACATTTGATCGAACAGGCTTTTTTGCTTGATTTTATTTTACATTTTAAATGCCAAATCATACTCTGCATTTATCTGTATATGTTAATGCTAATTTGCCCACATATAAATGTGTCGTATGAACACATTAACAGATTAAATGTTTCTTGAAAATGATTACACTTCTCTCGGTCGATCCTCAATATTCAGCTAAAAACAGCATTTAATATTTGTATAACGTTCTTTTGAGAATTAAAAATCAACATCACAAAGTTCGAATCTTTTTATTCTGAGAAATACATTGCTTAGTAACTCTGGAAACTTGGGAAAAATGCCCTTGCAAAAACCATTGATGACGGGTACTGGACCAAAAGAGTTCATATGGAAAATAAACTTACAAGTCATAGGAAAAAGAATTCTGAGGTTTTAGGTATCAGGACATAATAAAACTGGTCTGGTCTTTACCATGTTCTAAAATCATTAAAAACTAACCTCAAGTGCACAAAAACACAACAGATTCCATCGTGTCATTATTTATTAAGCAAAAATGAAGCCAAAATAGAAAAAAACAGGGTGTGGAAAAACTAACTCCATGTCACAATTCAGTACATTGTAGCACTACAGTTTTATTTGCAATTTCTGGCCGTTTAGCTGTCCCCATCAGACCTATTAGCTGTCCCCACTGGGTCCGTGGCAGGTCAATAGGAAGAAAAAAAATAATAATCTAATATAAATGCCTCTGGGTGATTTTATATTGAAAATGGCTTTTGCAGTCCTTTTATTTTGAAGGTGTGCTTTATGATGTTTAATTCAGCTGCTTCCTGTGTACATGCTAGCTTACCTGTGACATAAACATTGGTAGTGGGAGATTTAGGAGTTCCCATCATGTCAGAATGCAGAGATTTTACCAGCAAATGGACTTTTAGATGTTTAGTTACTGAAGTCAGTAGAAAAGCAGTGAGCTGAGAAATAAAGAGCAGGCACAAACAACAAAACCTTCACTGTCCAAACTGTAAAAAGCAATGAGGCCTTTTTACCAAGATTTACATCAAGGAATGGTGCAGTCAAAACTAGTTTTATGATATCTTAAGAAACAACAAGAAACAGTAAGCTGTTCTCTGATGTGAAGTTTATAAATAATGTTTAGAGGACTCTGTTGCATTAATGTGCTCTGAGGAAATTATAGTGTGGTAATATCACTGTATTACAAGGTTTATGTGAAATAAAACAGTGATATAACACAATATGATAACATCACTGTTTTATTAAGTCTATGTGAGGTATTAGTAATATGATATCATGTGTTGTCATATCACTGTTTATCATTGTGGGAGAGTGAGAGTGGCTGATGGGCCTGACCAATATCAAACCTGTTCTGCAGTCCCTGAGGGGGAGAATGAAGTAGAGCAGTGGTTCCCAACCCTGGTCCTCAAGGAACACTATCCTGCATGTTTTAGTTATTTCCCTGCTTTGACACACCTGATTTGAATGAGTGAGTGATTAAAAGGCTTCTGCAACACCAAAGACCTGCTAGAAAGCAGGGAAACGATGAAAACATGCAGGACAGTGTTCCTCGAGGACCAGGGTTGGGAACCACTGAAGTAGAGCATACCCAGAACCAAGAATCCAAGCTAAGGCCACTACCTTCTGCTCATCATCTTTCAGTCATGTTTTTTTGCTGTGTTCAGGGTTTCACTGAGACTTCCATGTCTTTATTGTTCAAGGTGTCCTGATCTAACTAGCACCTTCACCACAGTTTATCATTCTCAAGGTAAAACACAATCAGCATAAACAGTGGGATTTATGTGGAGTGGGGCAAGAAGTGGTTGTAACTGGCACACCAGGGCCTATTTAAGAATCAGCTGGTAGTTTCATGTTACTTAAGACCAAGTGAGAAGTGAGCAACAGAAACTGAGCCAGTTTCAGCCCAGTCTTCCCTTGGCTCACAGGGATGCATTTCCCTGGAACCTGAAAGCTTTGTCTGTCATCAGACAGGTCACGTTATTTGATTTAGAATGAGCTCATCTCTCCACAAGATAAAGTTGAACCTTTCATTTACATTTGGTAGTTTATTCAACATCCCTGTTGACTCTCTTACAGCAGAATGTGGGACTTTTTGCTAATAGGATGCCATTTGTTATCTATCATCCCACGGTTCAGTGATGTCATCAAATTCCCAGAAAATCTGCCAAGTCATCTAAATTGAGAAGAGAGTCAATGAAAAAAACAAAACAAACAACGTACTACAACATGCCTGGGCAGGAGAAGGTGGCTCGACCAGCGGAGCTGCTACATGGCTCATCTCTCTCAGAGACATAGCTAGCATACTGCTTCACAGTAAGAATAAGAGGCCAGGAAATGCCTGGAATCCAAAACATTTCACTTGTAGACTTATGCAATCAGTAGGTACACAGGCAGTCGCAGAATAAAAGAATCAAAGGGTTTTACTGAAATCCAGACCTTTATGAATGACATGTACCCAACTCAGAAACTTTCTTGAAAACATTCTTGCTAATATTCTCAGAATTAGAAAAACAACTACAAGACAAACCACATTCATAAGAGGTGGAGCACAAACTGTTCTGATCTTACAAACCACTTGTGACAACACCTCCCTCTCTCTCTCTCCCACACACACACACACACACACACACACACACAATAAGGAACAAATAAAAGGAAGAGTGTTGTGCTTAACACCCTTCTGATCTCAACATCACAGAGCTGTTTTCCGATGTGGTGAAGGAAACAAGTGTTAGTTAACTCTAGCTAATGGTGGGTTTGGTGCCCTGTCAGTGAGGGAGGCAGAACTCATCAGGTGTGTTCTGATCTTACCCCTTGAGAAATAAAAAAAAGCTGAGGAGCAGAAGCAGCAGAACGAAACGAAGGAGGAAACAGCAGCTAATAACATGCTTCCTTCCAGAGTCCACAACAACAAAAGTCAGATGTTTTGGGTGTGGCTGGCAGGATATTGTATATCTCCCAACTCACTATCGCTTTCCTGTAAACAGAACCAGGACGAGACAGAAGAGGGTGGTTATGGGTAATAGATTCTGACAGTGTCTCAAAAGGTGAGCCATTATTTCCCATAGGAGCGTAAATATGGAGTACACTGCCAAAACTCTCAAAATAAAATAGAATCAGGAACATCAGAACCTCACATTATCATCCACAGATTGTGTGTGCTTCTAGCTTAGCAGACAATTCAGAGGTATCTTTAGGTTTTCTTTTTGTTTGTTTTTTTATTCAAGATAAGATAAACTTGTCTGCTGCAACTGTGGCAGAAACGCTTCCTCAACACGCTCTTGTACATTTCACAATTACATGTACACAGACAAGTGCAGAAACACTTAAACTACATTATCATAAAAATCATTAGACTGTTTATTTAGTTTTGTTTAAAAACATTACTGTAGATAGTACAAATGATTTCTTAAAGCCATTTGAAAAAAAAAAAGTGTAATGAATGTGAGGGGTCCTCAGTGACCCTGGTCACAGAGGGTGTAGAAGTTTGACAGAGGGCGTTGAGGTGAGCCAGTTATTGCACTTAATTGTTTGATTATTCTATGCAATTTTGATTTCTGTTTGACATTAAGAAAGTTTAATCAGGATGAGATGTTAAAAGTCTGGTCAGGTGTGCCACCAGAGCCATGTCATGTGCATATTTTAAAAAAGCCATTCCTTCACTACTGCATGAGAGAGTTTGTATAAATAGAGAAGAGAATGGGAAACAAAACACATCCTTGGGAGAGTCTTGCATTTAAAATCAGTTTGATTTAAAACAATTTAAAAGCACTTATTGCAGTCTGTCCAATAAAAGACCAAATCCATAGAATCAGACGTAAATGAACCTGATGATCAGATAGATATTGCAGCAGATTATTAATATTAACAGTGTTCAAAGCAGAGAAGTCCATGACAGAGTCCAGGGTCCTAGCAACCTTGTCTAAAAGTGCAAGGCTTGCATCTTCCCCACCACATCTTGGTTTGTAAGTGAACTGTAGTGAATCCAGTTTGTCAGCCACCATGTCAGTCAGGTGTTCACACACCACCCTCAACATATATTCTCTCAAAGTTCATGTTAATGCTACTGGTCTGTAGTCCTTCATGTCCTTAGCACAAGTCATTTTGGGGATTGGTAGAAAGTGGGATTCTCTCCATTTACTGGGTAAATAGCAAAGACTATTAAAATGTTCCAGATTTGAACAGATTTAGAAATGTGTTCCATTTTAAGTTTGGACTGATATTCTGGCAGCAACAGAATTACGTTATGGTCAGAACAACATAGAAGTGGACTTGAGTTTGCAACATATGCATTCGGGATGTTTCCAAAGCACAAGTCCAGTATATTTTGCTGTCTTGTCAGGATACTGACATAATGTTCCAAACTGGGTAGATATCAGGTGATGTCTCATCTGTAAAAGTCCCCTAATAAAAACACTGGCTGTTCCCCACTGCAATCAGCAGTCCTGTTAAAACTCTCTGCTATTTTTTCTGAGGCCAGATTAAAATTAGATCCTGGGATGTACACTAAAATAATTGTTATTTGGGAGAATTCCCAAGGTAAGTAGTGCAATCTAAATGACAAAGTCAGAAATCTGCAGTGCTTGCAGCTCTGTCTCCCACACAGTAAAATTTGTCGCCCACCTTTTGTTGACAGTCATGCAAAGCCCGCCCCTACTTGACTGTATTTTTCTATGTCCATGTCAAAGTGGGTAACAATAAAACAATCCATTTGAAACTCTACATCCTCAGACAGCAAAGTCTCCGTAAAACAGAAAAGGCTAGCTTGTTGATAGTCTGGATCATGTTGGATGAGAGTGTATTGTTCCTCACTCTTATTCCGAAGTAGTCTTACATTTGGCAGGGTTATGGCGGATATGGGGAGCTAGCTGCCTCTCTTACTGAATCTGTTCTGTATCTCTCCTCTGGAACCTATTTTCCTTCATATTCTCTTTCATTTGTGCTTCTAAAGTATTTCTTGGGGTATGTTCTTGGCCTGGAGCAGTACATATGCTGACTCCAGTGGAAGGCAACTGAGATCCAGTCACAACTCCTCTGGCAGGGTTGTGAATGGGGGTATCAGTTGCAAACAAAATCCATTCATATGGCATTGGTTAGTGATGACTGTCCATATGAACACTATTTCTGCAAACATCGTAATGGCACAGTACAACTGTCACAACAAACTGTAAAAATCACTAAAAACATGTAAAAAGCAGTCTCTCAGACCAAGCAGAGCCCACATATTTTACTGTGCCTGTTTCAGTATTTGTGTAATGAGAAACTTGGCAATACTTCTCCCTTTTACCCAGGTTGGGCTCAGAACATATAAACTTTCTTGTGCATTAAATTTATCTTTTTGTCTGACGATACATAAAAATTGTGTTAAAAGTGAAAGGAACAAATCCATAGCTTTACATAAAGCACAAATTTTAGGATATTTTTCAAATTTTCATTTTTCTGTAATCACATTTAAAATAAAAAAAAATCCAAACTCAATCATGAAATAAAATACATGACTTGATTCACCTGAAAAGTGTAACTTTTCATAGCACTTCACTACAACAGTGTTTGTGAAGCTAACCCACAGTTCCACAAGGAAGGACATCTGTCTAAGTCTGAAATTTGTTAGTCCAAGGTCAACTTCTCATACACCAAAAACATTCTCTAATGCAACATTGGTGATATCAAACTGTCTCACAGTGAGTTGGGGTATGGAAGATTTTGTATCATTCACATATTTAAACTGTTGTTCCTACAAGGGAACAACGGTTGAGATATAGGGATGACAAAGTGCCTATAAAAAGCATTCAACCCCTTGGATCTTTTAGATTTTTATTGCCGTCATAAATCAATCATGGTCAATAAACATTGGTCTTTACAAAAATATTTAACTTCTTCAATGTCAAAGTGAAATTGAATTTTTACAGAGTAATACCATCTAACTAAAATATGTAAAATAAGGGATTGCATAAATATTCACGCCCTTTAAAGTGAGTTGTAATTCAATTCAGAGAAAAGATTATTGAAAATTACAAGCTAGAGGATGGATACAAAAGGATTTCTAAGGTCCTAAACATCCCCAGGAGTTCTGCTACATCCATCATCAAGAAAAGGAAAGAATATGGGACATATGTAAATCTACCAAGAGCAGGATGTCCTCAAAACCTGAGTGAGCGTGAAGAAGGAGAATAGTGAGAGAGACGACCAAGACACATGATCACTGAAGGAGTTCCAAGCTTCATAGTGTAGTAGATAAGTAAAAATACACTTCAGTTGTGCCCCTTTTCCACTAGTGCCTCTACAGCTCGGTGCAGCACGGTACAGCATGGTTTGACATGGTTCGGGTGGTTTTCCATTACACTTCCGTACAGTTCTAGTGGGTAGGTTCTGGGCGGTCCCTGAGTCCGGGAGTTGTCGTCACGCACCTTTGCCAGCTAGTGGAGAACAGAGCTTTTTGTCAGCCACTATTAAACGTAGTAGAAGAAGAAGACCGCGAACACAACAAAGGAGGACATGGTCGTATTATTAATTATGAATTTTGTCCTCTGCCACCAAGCACAAAAACTCCTGAACCTCAGCATTG
>JAOXNZ010000091.1:36428711-36439195 GCA_028566095.1 Kryptolebias brasiliensis
AACTTCTGTTTTGTTTACCTTAGAAAGATATATTAGTTACACGCCTACCTCAACCAACAAGCAAAGCACCATTGATCCTACATTCCAGAGTAACAGTGGTTCATTGGCAGATGGCTGGTCAGGAATGCCCCCTTAGTTCGTTGCTATGACGACCACTTCCTCGAGGCGTTGACCAGGTCCTGAAGATATCTGTTAACTCCGCCCAGGAGTCGGGGCCACAACAGACAGACTGGCGATGCAACTGGTTAGATCTGTGGTCCAGCGCTGCAGTTTGTACCCTCCATGTGTATGAAATAAATTCTTAAACTGAGAAATAGATTGTTCTAAGGAGCCTGATTCTTACAATTTGAACATGCTTTTCCAGATCTGAGTGCACAGCACCACCAGTTTAAAAAGCTGAGTTCCTTGCTTTCAGCAGTGCGTGGACCTCAGTTATCTTCCATGGTTTCTGGTTAGTTTGTACTGTGGTGATTTTTGTGATGATGACATCCTGAATTCATTTTGAATATAGCTGGAAACCCCCTGAACATACTTACTGACAACAGTGGCCCTGTCTTTGATGGAAGCCTCTCTGAAAACAAACCAAACAAATCAGTACAGTCAATGCATTCTTGTAGGGTTGCTGTGGCTCCCTCTGGCCAGATTCTCGTTTATTTTGAGGAGGTGTTTTGTTCTGGTCAGTAGTAGTCTGTACATCACAGCAATGTCTTTAAATGACCAAGGTGGGGTGATGTGCCACTTTGAATGTTTTGGTATAGGTATGATCCCGTAAAGCTTGCTCCTCTTGTTCACATGTTGGTAAAAATGAAGGAAGACTTTCTTTAAGTTTCTGGTTAAAGTCACCAGCAACTGTGATGGCAGTTAGTGAAGTGTAAATGTCTGTTATGTGTTTATAAGCCGATTCTATGTTGTCACCTGTAATGTCCAGTAGAGGATGCTGTAGCCTAGGTTGTAATGAGCTGTACCTTTATTAAAACCGAAAAACAAGAGTTAGGAAAAATTTTGCTGCGTCTCCTGTTAGTCAGTACTCAAGGCTGGAATATCGCACAAACGAGAGGAAGAGGAGGATGCCCTTCATCTCCGTGACTCGGGACTGGTAGCGCACATTTGTCAGAAAGCAGCTCAAGGCTTCTTAGCAGCACAGCACAGATTTTAACGGTATAAACACTTTGCAGCCCTTGGACAGCAGAGCAAGGTACCTGTTCAGACCTTTATTAGTTCACAAATTTTGCACTTTATGTAACATATTCATGTTTTGTGTCAAACAAAATCACCTAAGCAGATATATTTTATGTTTTCTTTAGTTTTCACGGTGTATTTGGTGCACTCCAGCAAATTTGGTTTCGAATGAAGTAAATGTGAATCTGCTGCACCTGTCGAAGCTCTTCGTGTTTTCTTGGGTCTGAGGGACTGCTACACTAAGGATAAATGGATGCTGATCATCAATGAAGCTGTAAAGGGTGTTTGGGGCTGCTGTGGTGTCTGCTTTCTGGGGTATGTAAACAGCAGTAATTACTATGACAGAAAACTCTCTTGGTAGGTAACAAGGAAGAATTTTTACAGACAGAAGCTCAATGTCCGGGGAGTAGTGTGAAAAGATTTTACTGGTGAGCCTACACCATCTATTGTTGATATACAGTAGATACACACACTCTTCCTCTATAGCTGTTTTCGATTGTCCAATCTCATCATGACTTGCTTTGACTCTAGTTGGGTCAACATGGTTTAGGTGGTTTTCGATACAACTTGAGTGCTGCCTTGAAGTGGGCGGGATCATCATAGGCTGCTTGACGCTCCTGGGATGTCATGTTTTTGCAACACCAAACAATGGAGAACTTTGAGGTCAGTGTATACCTGGTGCTCATTCTATTTGTCATACAAAAGTTAAAAGAGAGCCAGGGAAGACTGCATGCTGCAAGACGAAACACAATAGAAAAGTACATGAGAATTTACGAGACCATACAGCAGTGTCAAATTGTAGATGATTTGCTAAGACATGAGGGTAAGCAAATAGTAGCTGATGCTAGCTTGCTACAGTCGTATATTAAAAGCCGCGTGCAAAATGGTTATAATCATTTCAAGTTATGGCCGTTGGGTACTACAATATGTATGTGGGTTTTTCAGATGGCCCTCTTACTGCTGGAAACCATTGGTTTGGGCGTTCAACCAAACCACCCAGTGGTGGGATGTTATTGTTCCCTACTTCATGAATGTGCAGAGAATGACAAAATAAACTTTGAGCTACTTGTGAAAAATTAAATTGTATCCAGCTTTAGAGTGTCAAAACACGAGTTTCTGCCCATATGTACCATTAAAGAGGAGAGTGGCTAATGTGCTGCGGAAGCTTTAGGTTTTCCCTACATTATTTGTACGGCTGGTGGTACCCATGAGTTGCCATCAGCTCTGACACCTTCCTACCATACTATACCATATCATACCTTTTTCATTTCTTGTGGCTCTGTCTAGCTCCATCTGAACTCTTTCATCTGCCAGCAAGCACAGAAACGTTTGTACTTTTTCACTGGACCAGGGTACTGTTTTTTGTGTTGCCATTTCAACTTCAAAGAAATGAACACATCTTAATAAATTCAGTAATACGCAATTTGGTATGCCTGTAGAAAATGGCGGTTGGAGCAGTCGCTGCTATGACTCATCCAGGGACGTGGCTCCCTGGCCAATCAACAGCCTGCAGTCCTAGGAACAGAGCTGGAAGTGGGTGGAAAAGACTTTGAACTTGTGTAGTCGACCTGAGAAGGGCTGAAGATGAGTTTTACTGCTCTTTTCACAGCAGTCTCTCAGCTCCTAATTTGTTGTTAAGTCCAGTCTGAGATAGTCCAGCTTGTTTTCCAGTGAGCAGACATTTGCAGCTTGATGGTAGTGGTGTGTGGCATGGGTTAGCTTTTATCTTAACACAAGTTCCTCTGTAAGTTTCCCACTTCTGCTTATGCATACACCTCCTTCACTATGGGGCGCTGTTTGTAAAGTTACATAGTCAAAAATTAACAGCAATAATTTGGTTTATTTACCCTTTCATAAGAAAAAAATATATATTTTCACCATGTTGTTCATACATTTATAAATGTCATAGTTAACTTGCAAGTTAAATATTTAGTTAGAACTAGAATTTAGTTTAAACTAAATTTTTAGGTCCAAGCTAAATATTTAGTTTGGAAATTAAATGTTTAGTTTAGACATAAACATTTAGTTTGTAAACTAAATATTTAGTGTGGAGCTAAATATTTAGCTCGCTAACTAAATATTTAGTTTGGAAATTAAATGTTTAGCTATAATACAAATTTCTTGCCGAAAAGCGGAAGTAGACTAGCAAAATAAAAGCCGGACCTGTATAGCAGAACAGCTCGTCTGATGTTCTCCAACACGTTTGGCATGTCCAGAGGAAAAGAATGATGATAAAATACGGTACTTAAGAGAAAACTGAAGCGATTCATTATGGCCAGCAGTTTTTTGGCAGTTTGGCAAGAGGTGTGTATATAGAGGTTGGGCTCTTATTTTGATAGTCCACTTGTTTGCATATTAGCTAAACATTTAATTTTCAAACTAAATATTTAGGTCAGAGCTAAATATTTAGTTAGCAAATTAAATGCTTAGTTTGGAAATTTAATATTTAGCTCAGACAAACATTTAGTTTGTAAACTAAATATTTAGTGTGGAGCTAAATATTTAGCTAGCTGACTAAAGCTTTAA
The DNA here is from genome assembly GCA_028566095.1 of Kryptolebias brasiliensis. Taxonomy (NCBI): domain Eukaryota; kingdom Metazoa; phylum Chordata; class Actinopteri; order Cyprinodontiformes; family Rivulidae; genus Kryptolebias; species Kryptolebias brasiliensis. The sequence continues at coordinate 36,432,417 of JAOXNZ010000091.1, forward strand.
CTTGCAAGCTAAGTCTTTAGTTTGGAACTATGACATTTATAACCCCATACCATCACTGTCTCTAAAAGGAGGTGATGCTGGCGCTAGGTGCCAGTAATATGCAGGCCTCTCGCTCTGAGTGTAGCAAGTTGAGGGCTTTTAAAATATCCACACTTAGTGTCAAGAATCGGTATATTACTGATTGTGAGAAGCGGCAGAATGACTTGACACTGCCAAATCTTTGTGAAGTGGTCTCCGATCTTAAACTTGTGTGCAGTTTTTGCCTGCCTGATGCCTTTTTTCAAGTTGTCTGGCTGTGCTGTACAGTGCTCCATTCCCTGATTTAAAATTTCTGCCACACAGGCTGCAATTTGCCGTATCCCCACCACGTTTCAAGGGAATGACTCAGTCACAAGCAGAAGGGGAAGCCGCTCTTTTCCTACAAGAGGAAATTTTCTTGTTGTTGGAGAAGAAAGCGATAAGTGTGATCCCTCACAAATACAGCCTTTTTCACATTACTTCCTTGTGCCAAAGAATGGCGGTTGAGGGATGCGCACGATCTTAGACCTCTGGGCTCTAAATAAGCATCTGAGGAAATACAAATTCAAGATCCTGACCCACGCCTCCCTGCTGCGCTTCTTATGTCCCGGTGATTGGTTTACTTCAATCGACCTCAAGGAAGCATATTTATCACCGCACAGAAAATATCTCAGGTTTGCTTTTCAAGGAAAATGCTTTGAATACCTCATCCTCCCCTTTGGACTCTCTCTGAGTCCAAGATTGTTTGTAAAATGCACAGAGGCGGCTGTAGTGGGTCCGCTCAGGAGGTGGGGCATATGAGTGGTGATGTACATAGACGATTGGCTGATCGCAACGTCATCCCACCAAGAGGCTGCAGACCACACAGCTGTATTAACACAACATGTGACGGATCTGGGCTTCAAAATAAATATAGAAAAGAGTGTTCTTCTTGCTTCTCAGAACATATCCTTCATAGGTCTCTCTCTGGTCTCCGTTCAGGCCAGAGTGAGGCTAACAGAGGACAGAGTGAAAGCCATGGTTGACTGTCTGTCCATATTTCACAGAGGAAATCAGGTATCACTCAGACTGTGCAGAAGGCTTTTGGGGCTGATGGCCTCAGTAGTGGTGGTCCCGCTGGGACGTCTCCACATGAGGCGGCCCCAACACTGAGGGGCCTTGCAACAGAGGCTGAATACAAATATTTCTCACAGAGTGAGAGTTACCGCAGCCTGCACAGCAGCACTACGTCCATGGCGAGATGCCAAGGCACGGATTCGGGGGGCACCGATGGGAATCGTGCAGGGCAGGAAGGTTATCACAACAGATGCCTCCCTGTCAGGCTGGGGAGGCATCTGCAAAGGGAAAATGGTGAATGGATCTTGGGATCCAAATATGCAGTCAGCCCACATAAATTATCTGGAGCTGCTGACTGTTCACCTAACACTGAAGCATTTTCTCCCCTCCCTGAAAGGCCACCGTGTGCTGATCAGAACAGACAACACCACTGTGGTAGCTTATATCAACAGACAAAGGGGGTCTGAGGCTCACACACTGGCTCACAAACTGATCATTTGGAGCAGCAGACATTTCCTTTCTCTGAGGGCCACTCATGTTCTGGGAGTGCTGAACTGTGGGGCAGACCATCTGTCTTGAGGGAACCATCTGCATCCAGAGATGGCCAGGGTGGTCTGGCAGAGGTACGGGCAACCATCTGTGGACCTGTTTGCCTCACAGGAGGACAATCAGTGTCCTGTCCAATCAGACCGCACCACTGGGGGTGGACACACTGGCCCACAAGTGGCCTTGTGCTCTGCTTTATGCTTCTCCCCCCATAGCTCTCATTTCACCAACGCTAGCCAGGGTACGAACAGAAGGCCCGTCGATACTCATTGCACCCCACTGGCTGTCAAAACACTGGTTAGCGGCGATAACGCAGCTTCTGTGGGAGAATCCGTGGCCCCTACCTGCACGCAGGGACCTGCTGTATCAAGCACGAGGACAAATTCTTCACCCCCACCCAGAAAGGCTGACTCTATGGGCCTGGTCCGTGAGTGGTTCAATTTACAGTCTGTAGGACTCCCACAGAATGTTATTGAGACAATACAGAATGCTGGAGCCCCTGCAACAAGATCTCTATATGAATGCAAGTGATACATTTTTGAAAAATGGTGAAGAGATTTCTTTTCACTGTTCTGTGGTGGGGATATTAGCTTTCTTACAAGACCTGATTGATAAAGGAAAAGCCTTTTCCACTATCAAAGTTTATTTAGCTGCAGTTTCAGCTTGCCTTGTAGGTTTTGATGGAAAAACTACAGGCCATCATCCCTTAGTAGGGAGGTTCACACGGGGGGCTTGCAGGAAGCTCCCGGTCTCGAGACCTTTAGCTCTATCATGGGATCTACCCCTGGTGCTGGATCCTCTTACTGCTCCACTCTTTGAGCCTCTGGATCAGGTGGAGTTAAAAATAGGAGCCCTTAAAACAGCTCTTTTGTTGGCACTGGTCTCTGCAAAGCGTGTGGGTGAAATCCACGCTTTATCAGTACACTCATCTTGTACAAAATGTTCTTCAGACAAAACTAAGATAGTTTTGCTTCCCAACCCAGCTTTTGAGCCTAAGGTGCTGGGGTCATACTCTCCAACTAAATTGACAGCTTTTTATCCCCCTTCTTTCTCCTCTGAGGAGCAGGAGAAGTTACACAATATGTGCCCAGCACGTGCTTCACAGATCTACACAAACAGAACAAAGCAGGTCAGGAAGAGTGACCAACTGTTTGTCTCATGGGCTAAAACCCATTATGGGAAACCAGTGTCTAAATAGTTACTCGCCCATTGGCTCACCGCTGCAATTTCTTTAGCTTACAGCTCGAAAGGACATCAGTCTCCATAAGGCCTGCGGGCCAATTCTACAAGGGGCTTAGGCTCTTCATGGGCCCTGTTCAGAGGGGTTCTTCTGCAGGAGATTTGTGCTGCAGCAAGCTGGGCCTCTCCTCACACAATTGCTCAGTTTTACAAACTTGATGTCACGACCTCTTCACTGGCTCATTCAGTACTCAGTGTAGCACCAAGTGCTAAAGAGAACTGCAGTCAATTGCTTTAAATAGAAGGCACGTAACGTGTGATCTGCTGAGCACAATGGGAGTCAGCATATTTTTGTTCCCAATGTGAGACACAAAATGAATGCTATGAAAGAGAAATTTAGGGTACTGTCGTAACCCCAGTTCTCTGAGTAGCATGAGTGAGTGTCTCACCAAGTCACCCTCCTTGTTCTGACGTTGCGAGGTGATTGTTTTTGAATACACTACCGACTGTAGACGCGACCAAGCTTGCACGTGCATCTACGGAGAGTCAAGGTAATCTCTGAGAGGTGCAGTATTTCAGGAGAGCTGGCTGGAACTTCTGCTTGTTGCGAGAAGAGGTTTTCGAATAAACTGTCAGTGCAGCGACAGCCCTATTAATAGGGGAGGGACCCTGCCCTCTGACACTGACAGGCTTATTTCCAGCCAATCATGACTGGTGTAATGTAATAGGAGCTTCTCATGAGTTCACACTGAGGGTGTTCCCAATGTGAGACACTCACTCATGCTACTCTGAGAACCGGGGTTACGACAGTAACCTAAAGTTACACTCACCTGCCATCCATAGTTTTTAAATCACCTTCAGTCCTGTAGTCTCCGCCAGATTATTGAAAGCTCTTAACAAGTAGATGTCCAGCGTTTTTCTCCCATCCCTGATTGTTCTCCTTGTCTTGAGCACACTTCTGTGCCCTGGATTTCTCCATTTTGCCTCGCCCCCGCCGGATATTTGCTGAGCCTCCAAGTTCTGAACGACGACTTTTTTTCTGTGCCCCGACCAACAAGTTTTGTCTGTCCTTTGGATAAGTAATTTCAGTTCAGCTTTCCCCTGTATGACCTGTTGTGGAATTTCTTTAACAAGAGGACAACAGAGAGTTCTGTCTTTCAGGATTTTATTAAAGTTGTACAACTGAGAAAATATTCAACAGACCAAAGAGTCAGCTGAATGAAATCTGCCCCCACAACAAGTTGCTTCCCCTTTATACCCCGCTTGTAGGCACATCCTGGTAAAATTCCACATAGTCAGGGGAGGTCAGGGGGGACAGAGAGATCAGATAGCTGACCACAAAGGAGGTAATAAAAACATGAGGTAACAACAGGTTCCCTGGTTCCTGCTCTCCAGGGGCCTATAGAGACAAGATAAAAGACATTCCAGCATTCTAAACTAAATCCTGGTGACTTGAATGCTCTGGGTTTTTCCACAGTTCACAAGCAGGTCACATGTATTAAGAATCACTGAAACAGTTTTTTATTCCCATTACAGACCATTGACCATTATTTGACTAACCCATTGAGCTCTGGATTAAACCCGGAAGCGTTCGCTATTAACCAAACGCTGTTTGAGGTTGGCTCTGAACTTCCTCCTTCCGGTGATGTCACGACTCCCACCAAGACGCACACCAAGTGGTTCAAGGCTCCCACTGTGATCCAGAAGAAATAAGTGGCTTTTTCCCTGAGTTAAGCTCTTTGAACCATTAATAGCCACTAACTTTTTCTCTCCCATCCCAGACTCACCTGAGAGTACCTCCCTGAGTTTCCTGATTCCCACCAGTTTTACCATTGAAATAAACCCTGTAAAGCACTCTTTGTCTGGTTGAAATTTTGGATCCTCTGTTATTTGTTATAAAACTGTATGAATGAATAAATACAGATAAATACCACAATTGTAATATTGCCTTCTGTTGATCAATAGACAGTTTGATTCTTCTTATTGTGTTTTAAATATTGCAACACATTATCAATTTTATTTGGGGTCTATTCATACATAAATTCCCTTCACAACAGGATTTATTTAATGAATAAATGTTTCTTTATATGGCATTAATGAACTTAAGTAAACAAATTACATCATAATATAGTTTAATGATACTGATGCAGTTCATGTCATAAACTCCTCATTTAGAAAGAAAATTGGCCCCTAGTTTAATATTATGAGATGTCAGTTACAAGTAATGGTTCATACATCTGAAATTTGTTGCTAATAAATAAATAGTCACATGTGAAATCTAATGTAATTAATCAGAAAATCAGAGGAGAAAAACAAGCTGACACCATCTCAGTCTCAGGAGATGCTTTGAGTACAAAGATGAGCAGAGTGGAGACACCTGGGTTTAATGACAACCAGGAACAGGTGAGTAGGTGGGGCAGACACAAGAAGTAAAGGCTGACTGAAGAAAAGCATTGAAGGTGATTAGAGACACAAGGAGGTACAGAAAACAAAACTCAACACAGGAGAACTCCAAAAAAATGAATGCATGAAGAAAAAAAAAAAAACTGAAAAAATAAAGAACAGAACACCAAAAAACAGATTATGACAAGTTCACTTTAATGTGACCTGATTTAATTTGTTTTCATTGATTTTACCTAACTTGTCATTTTTAACTTTTTGTCAATTGTTACATGACGTTTTATACTCATGGATTGTCCATTACTTGTATATGTGATGACATTATGCTTGCTTTGTTCATGGCAGCTTGTTTGTAAATCTAAATAATGACAATTGGTTTAGAGAGCTCTGGCCCTCAGCATCTGTACACGCCATCTTGTGCGCTTTCACCATCAAGCGTGTTTAGATGTAAGAAACATGGTCATTAATCAAAAAGAAAGGCATATCTGTAATGATCTCGAATGTCATGAACGACACCCAGTTATTGGTGGTGAGACGAGTTCTGTAAAATGGAACCACATTACAGGTAATCTAACCCAGTGGAAAAGCCTTTACTGTATACTTGGAAAACTAAAGTTAGGCTTGAGTTTATGGTAACTATACAGCACAAAACCACAGGCCACATGGCCAACTCCCAACTTCAAATAATATCCTATAATCTCACTGTTTGAACTACAGCAGGGTGGACAGCCATCTTACTCTGAAAAAAAACCAGCTCTACAATTAAGGCACTGTGTGTGACCCTCAGATAGTGGAGGAGAGACAGCATTAAGTAGTATTTTTACTGAATAAAAATAGAGCCTCGGTTGCTGCGATTCCTCCTCAGACACCCAACCTGAAATCAGCTCTTCTGAACATGTGAAGAAATGGTGGCAGTCATGATACTGACTCAGCTCTGTACATATGTTTGGAATTTTTATCCAGAGTCCAATTTTGTCATTGTGGGGCCCTGGGCAAAGCACAGGCATGGGTCCCTCCACTTTCCTTTTTTTAATGTTTTCAGCCCTTATTCATCTCAGACCAAGATGCCTTATCTGCCAGGTGATTCATAACTGTAGTTAATCTTCTCAGCATATTTTCTAGGTTTTTGTATCAAGAGCAATCAGATCTTGATTCAAAAACACTTAGCTGGCCCTATTTTACCACATGGGTGGTTTAATTTTTTACTTCAAGATTGGGATTTAAGTTGTACAAAGTGGCTAAAACAGCAGCAAAGTATAATTTGTATAGAGCAGGGGCAGCTAGTCATCCCAGTGTTCACTGTGTTGAGAATAAGCATTCACTGGTAAGTCTCCCATTATCTTATTGCTTCTATTTAAGAAAATAAATCATCATTTTATATTGTTGTTTAGAATATATTACATTGCCATGATTATATTATAGCTATATTAATATATTTGTCAGCATATTTGAATTTTGATGTGCAGATACACATAAGTAGAGTGAAAGAACACAGTCACTCTGTATGAATCAGATATTTTATGTCCTCACACATTAATTTTAGGTTGTTGATAATTTAGGGTTTTGTTGTTTTTTCCAGG
>JAOXNZ010000091.1:36538883-36550264 GCA_028566095.1 Kryptolebias brasiliensis
GAACAGTTCAAAGGAAGGCCACGATAAGGAGGTTGTCAACACAGTAAGATAAATCTAGGAAAACAGTTGGTCTGTTTTCCCTGAAATGACGCAAGTGTTATGTAAACTCCTGACCAATCACAAATTGGTCGGAGGTATGGAATACACATCTATGTGCAAAGTTTGTATAAAAGCCCCCGATCCTAAAAAGTACTTTGGGATTTTAGGATTTTTGCGATATCACTGAAGATGACAAGATGTGATTAATAAAGTCCCCTGTGTTTGGCTGTCTAGGAGACTGAGGTGTCCCTCATTGAATGTCTGTGTAAGAAATGCCTTTTTTCACCCACAATACCTGCCAACATGCCAAGAAAGTCATCACCTCCTCTGTTATCCAGGCTAGTTGCTCCAGAAATCATTTTCCAATAAATGCATGAATCTTTACTTTATATATGCTTCCATTAGATAAAGTTATTAGACATTATGGGATAAAGTTTCAGTGTTATGCTGATGCTACTCAGTTATATTTATCCATGAAATCCAATGAATCCAATCAATTACTTAGATTACAAGTACGTCCTAAAACCATAAAAACCTGGATGACTCTTAATTTTCTGCTTTTAAACTCAGACAGGACAGAGGTTGTGGGTTTTGGACCTGAGCATCTTAGGAAAAACTTTGCAGCCTTTTACTTCCTCTGGATGGCATTCATTTGGCCTCCAGTTCTAATGTAAAGAACCTTGGTGTTATCTTTGATCAGGATATTTCTTTGAACCCCCACATTAAAAGAATGGTTCCAGGACTGCTTCCTCCACCCATGTAATATCACTAAAATTAAAAATGTCTTGTCTCAAAATGATGCAGAAAAACTGGTTCATGCATTTATCATGTCTAGGCTGGACAATTGTAATTCTTTATTATCTGGGTGTCCAAAAAACTTTAAACTTTAAAAAGTCTCCAGTGAATCGAAAATGCTGCTCCCAGAGTTCTAATGAGAGTTAGGAGGAGAGATCGTATTTCTCCAGTTTTAGTTTCTCTTCATTGTCTCCCTGTCTAATTCAGAATAGAATTTAAAATCTTTCTTTTAACATACAAAGCTCTCAACAACCAAGCTCCATCTTAAAGATCTTATTGTTTCATATTTTCTTAACAGAGCACTTTGTTCTTAAACTGCAGGTTTACTTGTGGTTCCTAGAGTTTCCAAAAGGAGAAAAGGAGGCAGAGCTTTCAGTTATCCTCTCTTGTGGAACCAACTTCTAGTTTCTGTCCGTGAGGCTGACACCCTGTCTACTTTTAAGACTAGGCTTAAGACTTTTCTTTTTGATCAATCCTATAGTTAGGGTTGGCTTGGGTTTCCTGAGCTATTCCTCAGCTATGCTGGTATAGACCTAGACTGCTGGAGGACAAATTGAGCACATTTCCTCACTCTGCTGCTGTATTTACTTGCTCTACTCTCCATGTTTGTATTTGGAATTATTTCTACCTATGTTCTGTGGTGACATGTGTTTTTCTTTGTATTTCTTCCAGTAGAAACTACACCTGGATCAGTCATTCTGTTTGTCTGTATCTCTTTCCTGTCCTCTCTAACCCCAGCCGGTCGATACAGATGCCCGCTCGTCCTGAGTCTGGTTCTGCTGGAGGTTTCTTCCTGTTAAAAGGGAGTTTTTCCTTTCCACTGTTGCCAATGTGCTGCTCAGGATGGAAGACTACGACGAAGTGAAGTTCAACACAATCTGCTGGCTTTTTTTGTACAGTGCCCTGAGATGACTTGCTGTGACTTGGGGCTAAAAAAACTGAAATAAATTGAATTTAATTTCATTTGTGTGTGAGATACTTGATAACATTGGTCCAGATAATGAGCTTGTCCACCTGGCCAGAGGCAACAAGTGTGCGCACAATCACTGTACATTCATAAACTGTAGATCACAAATCCTCTTGGGATAGACTTTATGTCCTTCACAACCAATCAGGATGACATCCAAATGCTGTTGAACACCACAGTCCAAAACACCAGCAGAAATTAGTCTCTTTTTTGCATCCTGTATCCAGCATCCCAGTCACAGTTTCATATCCACTGACAATCACTGGTGTATAAAACAAATGATCACTGCCATTCAAATGCTGTGTGTTCTTCAGGATGACTGTTTGTTGATTAAGACTGCTTTTGCAGATGGACTAATATAAGAATAGCAAATCAGCACAAAATGAGTAATTAATGAGGCCCACTCTTCCCCCCTCCAAATGTAGCCATCTAGGTTCCCTGTGGCAAAGGCAAGGCAGGAGTTGCAGGAGAGAATTCATTAGGGCACTGATTTCTCACATGTCCTGACTGGTGACACAAGAAACACAGGAAATGACACCTACAGTGAGCAGTAGTGGAATGGGAATTGCCACTGAATATTCTGCAAACTCCAGTGGTTGATTGCCCTTCCAATGTGACAAGTGGCTTAGGCCCAAAGGGTGAGCCCGTTTGTTGGAGGCAAATAAATTACTCAATACTCCACCAAGCATCACAGTCATTTTATCAATGCTACTCTGAAATGAAGTTCTCCCCTGTGGCCGACTCACTCTGTTTGTGGTGAACTATTCCAAACTCAGGTTCTGATCGCTTGTTCACTTGCACATCATCGCTCACCATGGCAGTAGTATACTGAGCAAGCTGTCCCATTGCAGGTATACTATGTCCAGTTTTCAGGTCTCTGTGATAGTCAGATTGATACTCATCAATTGTTTCATGGGCCTCTTTAGCAGTCCATCTGTCAGCTAGCTTGCTCTTGAACACAACAGTCAGAGAGGGGTTATTGCAATGCCTCACAAACATCATAGCTACCCCTCTATTGAGGCTGCCCATGCCTTTGCCCTGACACTGAAGACACTCATGCACTACATTGGCTACTTTATTCAAGTGCACTCAGTAATCAACTGGCCTCTCATGAGGTCTGGGAAGAGTGCTGTAGAAGTCAACAAGTGGCATGAATGAATAAGAAAGGCTGCTGAAAGCATCCTTTAGAATAGCTAAAATAGCCTCAAGTTGCTGCTCAGCGCTAAGTGAGGAGTCACTGTGTATTTCAATCCTCTTAACATTCTTAGCACTTCCTACAAGTATGCTCATAATACCATCAGATCGGTCAGCAACACAAATGTTTTTCTTACAGCAACACCAGCTCAATCCACTCATGGACAGAGCATTTGTCTGTAGAGTCACCACAGAACATAGGAGGTACTTTGCCGTTGGACCATGATCCATGTTGAGCTGTGCCAGGTCCACAGAGGTGCTGGTAGATGGAGCACAACCCACATATCTGCTCTGGCAGTTGGTGCTTTCCATATCTGATAACAACCTAGCAGCAACAGAGTCTATGTGTTTTCTATGTGTAATCAAAACACCCAGGTGTCCGAGTATACTTTCTGTTTCACTAGGCTGGTGATGAATAGGGGTAGAGCTGTAAGGGGTTGGGGTACTACCCTGGCCAACCAAAATACTTGATCCACCTTCATCATAGTAAGCAGTAATTTCTCCACTGTATGCAAAATGACCAATTACAACACATTTAAAAAAGAGAGAAAAATGCACTATAATCTGTGTATCATTCGTTCTTTCCATTTTCAATAGGCAATCAAAAATCAAATAATGAAAAATTGACTGGTTATTTTGTTTTTTTGTTTTTTATTATAACACCAAAAACGAAAAATGCCTGGTTTTTCATATCTCACTTTTAGGCTGAGATCGAAAACACGAAATCGAAAGACGGGCACCAGGACAGAATTTGATTTTAACATTTAATTTGTCGGGTTTAGCTGACCTGGAAATGGCTTTGTGCACTGCAGTTATGGTAATGTAGTGGCTACTATGGCGGCGCTAGAACTACACACTATTTTGATTGAGGACTTGTTTAACAGCAGTTTGATCCTCGAGACAATATGTAACTCTCCATGGCTGATAGATCTGACCGGCTTATCCGGTCCTGATCAGTCGATATTGCACAGACATAAATACATAGATGCCTCATTATGTGCTGGAGCGCATCCTGCATCACCGCCATATTGGATGGATCTCTCCCCTCTCTAAGAGCCAACAGTAAACACAGAGCGAACAGCTATGACCATACTTTATATCACGTGGGATTACCTTTCACAAATAGGATTGAAAAATAATTTTGGTTATTTGACCATATGTCATCGTAGCTAACGTTATTTTGTAATCAACAAAATGCTAACAGGAGGAACTGCTACTCTCTCTCTCTCTCATTAGCGCTTGCTGTTTTTTCTTCACATATTGAAGGTTTCCCAGTAACACAGATTTAAGGAGGCAATGGGAAGTTGCAGTAAGAAGGAAGGTTTTGTTGCTACAGAGCTCTGTGGTGAACATTTCAAGCCAGAGGACTTTAACAGGACCAGCTTAGAGATGCTATGACCCCATCTGTCTTCAACTTCCCATCTCATCTCCAAAGAGGAGGAGGTGTTGTGTTTTTTTACTGTACATGCTAATAGAAATGTCTATGATTCATAAGTAAAACTAAAGTTAATATCACACTTTGCTAAACCTGTTTTTACCTGTTCATTCTTTCTGCATGTTTAGGAAATAATTATGTATTGTGTATTACAATACACTGTGGGATCCTAACACCTTTTCAAGTTGTTTTTAAGTATTTTGTGTCTTATATTTTAGCCTGTAGCAACAAGGAACACAGAAACCTGAAGGAAAGCTGAAAACAGCCTTCCAGTGAAACTTTCTCAGCATTTCCCTGAAAGTGAGCCTCAGCTCTCCAGCCCTAGCTACAAACAGGGCAAAATAAGACCCTGGAAAGACCTGGAACTTTCAAATATTACTTTTCCAGGCCTTAAAAAAAACTGTGCATGCACAGCACACAAAAATATGACAAAATTATTGTTGTGTGTACAGAAGGCTCAGGATTGTGTGTGTGTGAGAGAGTGAAATTAATTCAAATGAACAATCAAACTTGTTTCTTTATTAAAATATATATATTGTATTGATTTATACATTTATTAATATGCCATACCATATGTCTTTGTTAAAGAGCATAAAACAATATATTTCAGCATGATAGCACATATTTTTAATGTGTAAAAACATCCTGTATCATAACTACATCTCTGCTGTTTATAACAAACCAAACCGTGTGAAAATGGGGTAAATGTTCAGGGAGTTATGATTGTTTTAGTTGGACATACAGCTTCCTCAGTACAAAAAAATGAACTGTAGGCGCGTGAGATGCCCATCCAAGATGGCGGCCGTGCTGTTACGTCAGCTCCAATAGACAGCGCCAGTCTTCGAGGTGTCTACATAAATAATGTCTATGGTGGCGGGTTACAAGCTAACTTTTGTTGTTTACTAACACTCCTTACCAAACGTCCGGGTCACCTAAACCCGACCAATTAAATATTAAAATCAAATTCTGTCCTAGTGCCCGTCTTTCCATGTTGTGTTTTCGATCTGAGCCTAAAAGTGAAATATGAAAAACCAGTCATTTTTTCATTATTTGATTTTTGATTGCCTATTAAAAATGGAAAGACCAAATGATACACGGATTCACTATGTGAGGATTCCAGGCTTTGTTCCACAGGAGACAGAGGTAATTGGCTACACCTGCACCTGATGACTGCTGATTCCCCACCTGGCGGGTATTTAAGATCCAGTCCTGCCAGATTTCCTCGCTGGATCGTTGCATACCTCTGGTAGCAAACTCTAAGCCTCGCCCTAAGTCTTTAAGAAGAAGACATCTATGTTACTCACCTCATGCTTTTTGTGCTCACTGTTTCTCCTCCATTTTCTTCAGGAAGCATCTTCTGTCCATCTCCGCTCCTGTTCCTGTGACAGACCCGAAGGCCTCAGTGAAACCAACCACTCTTTGGATTACCGTACTGCTCCAACGTGTTTTCTGCTCCGACCTGCCACTCTCTCTTACTGCCTCTGTCTGGACTGGAATCCTTCCTCCTCTGTAAGGATAAGATCACAATCAAATTCTCTCAGTGGTTTGGCTGTTACTCACCTGTCCTCCTTCTGGTTCTCAGCATTGCCGCCCTCCTGTCAACCCAACAGTTCTCTTGTCACCCGAATAAAATCATTGTTCTTTGTCTAACAAGTGTTCTGGTCTCTCAGTCTCTGCCAACATGGCTCTGGGTTTGAAACTAACTTCCCGTTATGACAGAACGATCCAGTCATAAACCAATTCCCCAGAGCCAAGCAGAGGATTCTTCAGATTCTCGGGTCACAAAAAGAGAGCCTTGATCGCCCTGAAGCCGCACTACAAACATTTAAAAAAACAACAAGTTTCCAACTCAAATCTGGAGGAACTAGGAGGTATGATGTTTACTATTTCACAGAAGATGTCTGCCTCTTCTCCCCAGGATCAAGCTCCCTCGACCCCCTCTCCGCCCTCTGTTGGTCACCAGGATCCAGTTGGTCCCCAGGAACATTTTCTCAGAGCTCCTGATCCGTTCAAAGGCGAGCCAAATTGTTTTCGTGGGTTTATCCTCCAGTGCTCCCTAGCTTTCAGTCAAGCTCCGGTAACGTACGCCACAGATTCATCCAAGATAGCATTTGTGTTGTTAACACGTTGATTGGACGCGCTCTTCGCTGGTTGGAAGCCTATTTGTCAGCCCATTCTTTAGACAGTTTGTCTTATCTGACTAACCGCTCAGATTGTCAGGGGGTTTTTGATCATCCTTTCCGCCAGGAAGACGCCGCCAAGCGAATTTTGAATCTCAAACAAGAAAGTAGATCAGTGGCAGATCACTCGGTCTCTTTCCGCATTTACACGGAAGAGACTGGATGGAATGATTGTGCGTTAAAAGGGGCATTTATTAACTCTCTTTCAGACACCATGAAGGATCAGTTGGCAACCAGAGAGGAACCGGAAAGTCTGGAGGAGGTAATTAAGTTAGCAATCTGGATAGATTCTCGGCTAAGAGAATGAGCGAGGAAGAGGAACTCCCATGAATTCCCATGAGCCTCCAACCACCGGACCTTCTGGTTTGAAAACACAGATTTCGCTGGGAGGAGCTCCCCTTGCTGTTTCAGAACCCGAACCTATGTAGTTAGGTCGCGCCCAGCTTTCCCCTGAAGAACGTCAACGAAGGTTAGTTTCTGGCTCATGTTTGTATTGTGGAGAAAGGAGTCATTTCAAGAGGAACTGTCCATTGTTAAAAGACAGGGCACACCAGTAGTCCAGGAGACACTAGTGGGCCGGATTTCTGATAATCCTGGGGCACATCTGTCAATTCCGGCTATTCTCTGTGTATTGGTGACTCTATTTTATCCGTCCAAGCCCTGATTGATTCTGGCGCTGAACAGAACTTCATCAGCGGCAAGTTTACAACAGTTGTCCATAACCTTTGTGTCTCTTCAACCTCCGGTCAGCATATCCATGCTAACTAGTGAGACCATGACCGTCATCAATCATAGAACCGAGAGAGTAGATCTGATCGTTTCCGGCAACCACCATGAGCACAGTGAGTTTTTTGTTTTTCCCGCACCTTCATCACAGTTAATCTTAGGATTTCCCTGGCTTCACGAGCACAACCCCATTATTAACTGGATGGATGGTTGCATAGACAGTTGGAGATCTTCATGCCTAGCAAACTGTCTCCGTTCAGCAGCTAGGCAAATCGAGAGCCCCGTCTCTCCAGCTGAATCCATTGACCTCTCCTGGGTTCCGGTCTGTTACCACAATCTAAGGATGGTATTCAGCAAACAGAAAGCATTGTCCTTACCTCCTTATCGTCCATATGATTGTGCAGTCGATTTACTTCCTGGTGCCCCACTCCCTTCATCTCGCCTTTACAAGCTCTCCAGACCTGAGAGGGAGACTATGCAAGATTATATTAATAACTCTCTGGCATCTGGTATCATTCGCCATTCCACCTCACTTGTGGGAGCGGGGTTTTTCTTCCTTGAGAAGAAGGACAAGACCCTGTGTCCCTGCATTGATTATCGGGGTCTCAATCAGATCACCGTTAAGAACAAGTACCCCCTTCCTCTTATGGACTCAGTTCTCAAACAATTACATTCTGCCAAGGTGTTTACCAAGCTCGAGCTGAGAAATGCTTACCATTTGGTGTGCATAAGGGAGGGGGACGAATAGAAGACTGCTTTTAAGACTTCTCTAGGACATTTTGAGTACCTGGTCATGCCGTTTGGACTAACTAATGCCCCAGCCATCTTCCAAGCCCTGGTTAATGACATCCTGAGGGATTTCCTAGCTCATTTCATTTTTGTGTATCTCAACGACATCCTAATCTTCTCTCAGGACAATCAGGAACATGCCAAACACGTAAGGGCCATGCTGCAACGACCAATGGAGAATGAACTGTTTGTCAAGGCTGAAAAATGTGAATTTCATGTCTTCACTGTGTCTTTTCTGGGGTTCATTTTTGAGAGTGGGCAGGTACGGACCGATCCTGAAAAGATAAGAGCAGTTTCTGAGTGGCTCCGGAGGATCGAAAGCAGCTCCAGCGTTTCCTGGGATTCGCCAATTTCTACCGGCGGTTCATCCGGAACTACAGCCAGACCGCAGCTTCACTCACACAACTCACCTCCACCCTTCGTCACTTTGAATGGACCCCTGAGGCAGAAAAGGCTTTCACTACACTAAAACAGTTGTTCACATCTGCTCCCGTTCTCTCTCATCCAGATACCCAGAAGCAATTCATCCTGGAAGTGGATGCCTCGGACCCAGGAATGGGAGCTGTTCTCTCTCAGTGGAACGAGGAGGATGGTAAGCTTCACCCATGTGCCTTTTTCTCTTGACGATTAAAATAAAAAATAAAAAGTGCCAGGGGAAGTGCATACATCAAAGCCACAGTGTTTTGTGTGTAAACACTGAAGTTTAGTAAGTGCCAAAAAAAAACTTCACCTAACCTAACATCTAATCAGTGTTTGCTGTATAATCCTACCTGCTGTTATATTTAATAAACGCTGTTGTTTGTGCCGCGTATTTCCCTGCCGCAGCTTTTAACTTTTTCTTTTTGTTTGAAGTGTTCAAACTTAGCGACAATGGGTCTGGGCCGGCGGTTCTTGGGTTGCTTCGCTCCAAAACGATGAACACGGTGGAAAGTGATGGACTTAACGGTGTCGCTCGGGATCTTCAACTGCCGCTGGAGGAAATCACGAACGGTGGCCTATGGATCGCTCAGGAATTCCTGAGAAAATAAGGTTTTCCCGCATGCTTCTGGCTTGGACATCCAATATGGTCTCCTTGATCTTCTTGCTGTCACCGGAGAGCTGCGTCATTTCTTCGGTGTTTGTTTACATTCTCCTTTAATGTTTTGTTTTCCACGGTCAGCGTTGCCACCTGTTGCTGGCTGAACTCCAATGATTCCCTCAGGGCCTGGAACTCCCTGTGTAGAGCTTCCACCAGGCCCAGCCTGGCATCGAGACTGGTGAGCTTCTGATCGATTGACTCCAAAATATCAGTGTAGCTCTTCTCCGGTGTTGTGGTGGTGCTGGTGGAGCTGGCGGAGCATTCTGACCATGTCCTCTTTGATGTTGGAGTTTCTGCCGGCTTCTGGGGTTTTCCCATCACGACTCTCTGGAAAGATTCGTCAATATAGCTCTGCAGGCTCTCAACAGTTTCCTCGTCCAAGGTTTTCGTAGATGAAGAATAGAACACAGGGGTTAATGTTTTAAATTGTATAATATTTGGCAAGGAATTATTGGTTTGTTTTACCTGATATGAGTAGATTGTTTTGATAGTACGCCGCCGTGTTGAATACTTACGTGCCCTCGAAACTTACACGCCCATTTGCCTTCATCACTTCCTCCTTCCCCGATCACACGAGAACATGAGGGCGTCAGCAAACTTGACGATACGGTTGTTGTTGTAGGCCGGACTGTAGTCATGGGTGTAGAAGCAGTAAAGGAGGGGGCTCAGCACACAGCCCTGTGGGGAGCCGATGCTCAGTGTGCGGGTAGAGGAGAGATAGGGACCAAGTCTCACAGTCTGGGGTTGGTTGGTGAGGAAGTCCTTTATCCAGGCACATGTGAGTGGAGAAAGACCGAGCGTAACCAGTTTAGTGATGAGTCTGTCCGGAATTATTGTGTTGAAAGCTGGAGCAGAAGAGTGCTGCTGATAGGATTCAAAGCGGGCAAAGAAGCAGTTTAGCTCCTCTGCCATCGATGCACTCAGGTCGCCTGGTGATGCATCACAGCCTCTGAAATTCGTGATGTCTTGTATGCCCCGCCACGCCTCCCGTGTGTTGTTGTTGGACGGATGTGACTCTTTGCGGGCCCTGTGGTCAGCCTTTGTTCTTTTTAGTCCTCTTTTCAGGTCAGATTGAGCAACTGTGTAGAGAGCTCTGTCACCTGACCTGAAGGCAGCGTCGTGGGCCCTGAGGAGTGTGCGGACCTGGCTGGTCATCCAGAGTTTCTGATTCGGAAAGGTCCAGATGTTTTTTTCCACAGACACATTTCTGATGGAGAACTGGATATAGTCCAGTACAGTTTCTGTGAATGTCTCCAACTCCTGGTGTTCAAATAAGTCCCACTTTGTCTGACTGAAACAGTCCTGTAGTTTGCCAAGTGCATCCTCAGGCCAGGTTGCAACCGTCCTTTTGGTGGCCCTGGCCCTGCGTCTGAGGGGCGTGTAGGTCGGGGAGAGTAGGAGGGAAAGATGGTCTGACTGGCTGAGGTGCGGGAGGGGTGGGGCTCTGTACGCATGCTTGATGTTGGTGTAAACATGATCTAAAATGTTCTCTCCCATTCTAGAACATTTCACTTGCTGGTAGAACTTTGGGAGTACAGGTTGGCCTTGTTAAAGTCTCCTGCAATTATATGAACACTGTTGGGATGGACCCGTTGCTGTTCGTTGATGGTACATGGAGAGAGAGTGCTGTGTTTACGTTGGCATCAGGTGGAATGTACACAGCCGTTACGATCAGAACTGTTAGCTCTCTCGGCAGAAAAAACGTCCGGCATCTAACAGATATGTACTCAACGTCTGGGGAACAGTGTTTGTTTATAATTGTTCCATTGTTACACCAGTTTTCCCACCTCCTCTGCTTTTACCGGAATCCGGAGTCCTGTCCCAGCGGAGCAGAGTGCAACCTGCCAATTGCACGCTGGCATCGGGTATTCCTGGGTGAAGCCACATCTCCGAGATAATCAAAATGCAACAGTCCTGAACACAGCAATTTCCAATGAGTTGTAGTTCCAAATCGTCCGTTTTATTCACCAGAGATCTGGCATTGGAGAGATACAGGCTCGGAAGAGGTGGCTTGTTTGGTTGTTTTTTCAGCTTTAACATGACACCGGACCTGCAGCCCCGTTTCTGCTTCCTCTCTCTCCTCTACGGTGGCCCTGAGGTGCAAAACACTACAACATTAACGAAAGCACTACAACATTATGAAAGCACTACAACATTAACGAAAGCACTACAACATTA